>VXAK01000080.1:38496-50322 GCA_013399435.1 Arenaria interpres
TTTAATACTCAATACCAGAGTGGGGTGAGGAGAGAAAGCCTGCTTTGTTCTGACAGATTCATCTTCTACTTATTTTGAGCCTTATAATCTTATTGATATTTGCCTTTTCCCCTGGGTTCTCAGAAAGCATCCTTTTTAAGGCAGAAAAAATTACGTTCACTATATAACTTTCTAAGCTGTGCTGCAGGCATGGGGAAAACACTTCTAAGAAGCACCAGTAGGGTCCCCTGCACAGAAGCCCTAGAATAAAATTAGGCCTTGAACTTCCAGCATCACTTTGAATGTCCTTGACTGCAAATAAATCACTTAACAAAGGCGTTGTTTCACATTGAAGCTAGTGCACAGTGTAAAGCATAAATCCTAACACTGATTAAGGTNCTCATGAAGGAATGGTAGGAAAGTGCTGACATGTTGAGGTTACTCAATATTCAGTCCCTCCATCATTAAAAGGGAATTCCGCCAAATGCACTGCGATCACCCCAGCTTCAGAAATGCTATTTTTGCAAATTTCTTACNAACACTGATTAAGGTTAATGATCTTAATCACTAAATGCTTTTTTTTTAACTCCCCATGGGAGTATTGTATAACTGAAGATGAGACTGATAGCAAGCATTGTTGTGAAAACTGCAGATAAATTATCCAAGCAGTTGTCCAGGGGGTATAACTAGTAAAAATAGTTCTGTGCAGTTCTTTAAAATTTAAAAATCCTTCTAAGTCATACATTACTGTGCACATCTCTCAGAGGCTGTCTAATTATCTATTATGAATATGAAGACAGAAGAGATGAAAATTTCTCAGGAGAGAGAATGATCCTATTTGGTGGGATTCATTTTTAAGCCTTTATGTTTCTACATTTGGCATTTTTTTGTGTTGCCTTGTGACTTTAAAGTACTCAAAGTAAGTGGGATTGGACATGTACCTTTTTCAGGAGCTGGAGCCAAGAAAATATTGATGATGTAAGGAGAGGTGGTAACAGTATATTTTTTCCTCTGAATTTATTTTTAATGCAAAAATCTAGTGGTAGGAAGGGACTTACATTATTGGAAGTCTCAATTTTCACATGGTACATAAATCTGAGGTATTAACCTAATATGGTTACAAAATAACTCATGCAACTTTGCACATGAGCTGTGATATTAAACTGTCCTGGGACTATTATGCCTGGGGAAAATAAATAAAAATCTTTTATGTTCAACTTCTCAGCTTCTTCTATTAAAGATCTGAGCGATTCCTGCCCAGGACTCCAACACTCACCCTGGGGCTATGGCAGCACAGTGAGCTGCCAGCTGAGCTGCAAACAGTCTCCAACCATGTACCTGCTCTAAGTCCATCACAGTTGTGGTGTACCTGGGCTTTCATTCTTTTTTACTGGGCTTTCAGGTTGTGCTTGAAGCAACCCAAGAGTGCACGTGGCCCATTAACTCCAGCCAAGGCATGGGACCTCATTTGACCATGGCAAGTCAAGCTTCTGTGTGAGCCCCGATATAAAACGTCTTCTTTGTGGTACATCAGGAAGGGTGGCATGTCTGGCAGGATGCAATGACCTCTGGTGTGAGAAGGGCTGCCGGGTCCTGCTGAGCAGACGACAAACTCTCATTCCCACCTAACAGTGGGGCAATTCTCTGCATGTAGGGTGTTACGTTTGGTAATTTCTATAAGAGTAGCGGGAGGACAACGAATAAGGGAAAACATCCCATCAACTTTGAAAATATGTGGCAAATCTGAACAGGACAGCCCAAAACCTTAAACCTTAAACACATGAAAAAGTGTTCACACAAGGCTTGCAAGTCCCTTTTCCATGATGATATCCGTGGCATTGACGCTATGTTTCTTCTTGGTTTGTGGTTTCCTCCCACACGTGAGCAGGAGAGGGAGACAGTTCCTTCCCTGGGGGGCCTTCTGGGCATGACTGGGGGAAACAGGATTCCCCAGACTGCAAGGGCAAGCAAGCAAAGTACAGCAGGGAGATGGCAAGGAGGAGAGGGAACAGGCTGTCAGGGCCTTGGCGGGATGGAGGGGACGTCTTGGGGACCAAAGGCAAGCTGCAGCACTTACTGCTGCTCAGAAAGTCACGGAGCTGGCTCGGAGTCAGGGCTCACCAGGAAATGAAGAGGGTGATGGCAGCTTTATTTACAAACCTTTCTACTTTTGTGCTGTCTTCCCTAGCTGTTCAGAGCTTACCCTGCCTGAAAAGATGGATTTTGCTTTTCTTTCCCCCCCCCTCTTTTTAAATTCAAATAAACCCTGTCTTTTTGTACTTAAAAGCCTTTTTCGGGGGGAACTTAGAACAAGGGAATGCTCTAAGCAGATCCATCTCAAGGCACAGACGCAATCGTCCTACGACACAATGCAGGGAACGCAGAGTCCTACAGCCAATTCAAAGCGTATTCCAATTAGCAAAAGCAATTGTCCCCCTTCTTGTTTAACCTGATTAAAGCTGCAGCTTAAATAAATAAAAAGCAGAAATCTGTCCCTAAATCATTGTAAATAGGAGCTACACATATCTTTAAATTCACAATATGAGCACAGTACCTGCAATACCAAGGGAAAACTAACAACACAAATCCAGCAGTCTCCTTTCACAGTCCCTCCTGATCAATCCTTTCTTCTACCATTTCTCTCTTTTGTCATCTCTTTGCTATGCTAATAGCCATAGCCTTCAGCTGTCTCTGGTTTCTGAAAATCACCTGAAAGTGAAAACTCTTTAGATCTTTTCCTATTTGAAGAGTTTATCTCTGCCAGTAAAAGAATGCAAAACATACCATGTTTGACTGCTTTAAAATGAAAATTGCCTCCTCCTGCACCTCTCACTCTTGTTCCTTGAATAAAGCCACACTCCAATTGTCCTGGGATGCAACTTTCCAATAGTGATGAGCATGGTCTTATTACGCTAAAGAGCCAACAGAACAATTATTTCCACCAGGAGATGAATTCTAAAACATTAAAGTTGCTAGGACATCTGCAATGATGAGCCCACCCAGGCTGTGTGGACCATTTGCTCCATGGACTCAAGGCAGCACACACATGGATGTCTCCCAAGCTATGAACTGGTCCTTTGGGTGGGCTTTGCACGCTTGTCAGATCGGCTCTGGGAAGTAGTCACATCTCTGAATGACACCCTTGAGAGTTCTAAGATAAATATTTTTTAAAAGGGTACTATCTTGGGAATGGAGTTACTGTCAAAAGCAGAGAAAAATCAGTAGTAAAGCCCTTCATGCATTTATAAAATGGACAACTATTTCACGAATGTTTATTTGCAGTTCCCTCACAGAAGTAGATTTGTATTGGTCACTGCTACTCCACATGAGTTTTCGTAAAAGAACCCCTGAGCTATACCAGTAAAGCAATACAAATTCCAGGCTTCTGCTTACTACATGCTTCCCACATGCACCAGTCGCGCTGGCAGGGTATGGACAGGTCCAAGCCTCCTCCATCTGGGTTTTCACAGGCATTCCTAGAATTAGCTGGACATCATGCCCAAACAGTCAGCAGGGCAATAAATACACACATTACTTCTCTTTCCACCAGAAGCTGACCCACAGTGAATATTATTCTCTATGAAGCTGAGAGTTTACCTTTCATGTTATAAAATATAAAAATGTATAAACTAAGGACACCATTTACACTGTTTTTAAAAATAAATGGTGCAAAGTACTACAGGATGTAGCACAACTCGGTGAGAAGACACTGGGCGTGAGGGAGTTCTGGGCTCTGGTTCAGTTTGTACATTTTCACTGATGAATATAAAATGAGACAGTGGCTGATCTCTCCCGGGTGAGGGCCCTAACCTCTAGCCTACACACCTTTGCTCTCCCTTTTTCTTTCCACAAATTTCACCTGGCAAGCAGCGCTCTCAACCAGTGTCACCAGACTGCTCCAGCTCCACTCTGCATGTTAACACTTCTAAAACCCTTTCCTTTGTGTTTCCTGGTCTCTATCCCAAGAATGCAAAATACAGCAAGTTCTGCCAAGGATTCACCTTCATTATCATTGACAAAAATCATGCCAGGAACCATTGATGCAGAGTTAATATTCAGACATTTATGCTGTTTTACTTTCAAGAGGTAGCTACTGAAAGATATTTCTTCACCGACCATCCATCCATCCATCCATCCATCCATCCATCCATCCTTCATCATCCTCTATTTGGATGAAGAAACAAAGCCTGAATGTTACATTGTCTTGGCACAGCCCATGGTAATTACAGAGCACATGATGTTGCAAATAATTTGGCTCATTCAAACATGAGTTTTCAGAAGCTAAAGTAATCCTACCCCAAGATATGAATTAAGAGAACAATAATAATTAGAGCATAACATAAGCCACATAAACCAAATTTTAGTCCCTAGGCTGGTAGTTATGAAAGGGGACATGTTCCTGAACTGGGTGCTGATTAGACAGCAAGAGAGGCAGCAGATTTGCTAAGAGCTGAATAAGAGTGGGGACAAAATATTGTTGGTTGTAACAGAGCAAAAGTGGCTCCATTCTTTACCTTATTTTGTCAACAAAGGACTTAGAAGACAAAAGCAGACTGCAGGAAACACTCAAAGAGTATTTCTCAGCCCTTCGAAGTGCCATATATAAAAGTTTTTATCAAGAGATGTTGAATCTCAGGGAAAAGAAGGCCAGTATGTGGATGTTGCAACAGACTCACAACATGATCCACTCTGAAAAGACACATCGTGCTGTGACTATGCGCAGAGACCATGCTGATAGGTAAGAAGACATAAAAAAAATTACCAAGGAGGCATTGTGGATGCTGTGGAGAAAATATGATATAAGACTGTGTTTAGCATGGGACACATCTCAACTTCTGTTAGACTGTCTACTCATGTAGTTGAGGGAGGTCATCAGGGGCGCAGGCAGCAGCAACTGGAGTTTCCCAACCAGTTGTGCCTTGCACAGGAGCTGTACACATGCATTGGCACACAAATCTAGCTCGATTAGGCACTTGCTTGCTTGAAGAGAAAAACAATGAGGAGCAATAAAGCAAACAGAGGACAAGACATCATTGTCGAAGTCACAGAATCCATTAGAATGTGTAACAGCCCTGTAGTCATTGACAATTTTTTTAAGCTGAATATTTTCATAGACCTATACCCTCTAACTACACCAGTAACAGGGCTGAGAGTTCCAGTACCTGCAAATTAGAAAATATTACCTGAGTAGGAAAAAAACAAAGAAAATTTCAATATTTCATGCCAAAGGTAAGTATTGCATAAAGAAGGTAGGAATATCAAGATACTTTGGCAACCAACTGGCAGATGAAGTTGAATGAGGATGTATTTTGGAACCAAAATCACAGTAGAGGAAACCTCACAGGCTTGTCATGGTCAGCAGCATCCTGTGGCTGAGATGTGACAACAGTGCAACTGAACTCTCACAGACCAAAACCACACTCTAATCTGCCTGCAGGAAACAGGGGACCAAGTAAGCAATTCAGTAAAAACAAATCACTGTCAGAAAATGTTGACAATGTAGGGGCATTTCAACATTGATGCTTTGAGGACTCTTGGCTTTAAGCATTGCTTACAGCTTTAGAAAACCAGGATAATATAGAACACAAGAAAAGTTCAACCACCAAATGCTAGCAGACACCTGAGAAGTGTACCCTCCTGACTCTCAGCAAGGGAGAAAGATACTCTTCTCTAGCTCTGAGACCTGCTTTCCCTAATTTCTACTTCCTATTTCAGGGCAGGAATTTGCTTTGCTCTATTTGGATAGTTGCTTCACCTTATTGCCTCAGGGAGTCTTCAGTGATGACATCTAGCATGCATGGGGAGATCCCTGTCTTCATGGGCACGGAAGGGAATGAACACTGAAAGGAAAAGCAAGTGGTGAATACAAAAACTAGCATGCAGCGCAGCTTATTTTTAAGCAAAATTTTTCAGTTTTCCCAGATAGAGTGGCAATTCTTCAAGTCAGTTAGAGTGGGGCTGCCATTCTTGGTAAATGGAGTGGAGAGGTTACTAGGACAAAATCCACAACCAATTCAAAAGACTAGTCTTGAATCCTAAAGCAGGAGTCTCAAACAAAATGAGCAACAAGATAAATGAATAGGAGCTTGGGTGGTTTTTTTTTTTTTTTTTTTTTCCAGTGGAAAAAAAAACAATAGCATCTCCTAATGAAATACTGATGTTTTTCCTCCCTTTTTATGTACTGTGGTTTCTTGAGATTCTAGGGTATTTTGACTGGAGACAAATCTCCTTCTTAGAGGGTAAACTATACATCAAGGCTGTAATCAAAACACACCTACAGTCACTCTGTACTCTGGTTGTCTTATGAAGACCAGGCATGCGTGAAACAGCAGCAGCGTGTTCCCAAAGGACCTTTGGAAAGAGCCACCAGTTGTGCTGCAGAGCAAACCGGAGACTTTGAGCTCCTTCTTGCAGCGATGTGAACTGCTGAGACGCAGCTGATTCCATTTTGAACAGATACTTCTTTCCTCTGTCGGGCATTATGTAGGTTTTTCCAGGTTTTTAGGAGCAGATCCCTTTGGAGGACCAGCTCAAGGCCGAGTTATGGTTCCCGCTCTCCCTTCCCCGGCGGATGCTCTCGACCTCCTGCTTGGCGTTGTTAGAGTGCGCTGCACGTGGGAGGCGGGCTTGGACCTCTGCCACCCACCCCAGACCACATGTTACACGCCGATGGGAATGGCACATGCGATTGCAGCCGGAGTCACACACCAGTGCTCCCGCTTCAGCAGCAGCAGTAAATCATCTCGCCGAAGCCCCTAGTTCAAAGCCAGTGTCGACCCCTGCCACTCCTGTGATTTTAATCACCTTGGTGAAGCGAGGGGGTTTTCCCCTCTGAGACATGCAATCGAAACAAAGCAACAAAAAGCTGGGAAGTGCGGTATTAGTTGTGTCACAGCCACTGAAAAAGAAATAGATTAAAAAAAAATCAGAGAAGCGGTGAGAGCAGGGTTGTTCCGGAGCCCTTTGCCTCTGTCACTGGCTTTGACCGTGGTGCCACACAGCTAGTCTGACATCCTGGATACAGGCTCTGCCTGAGGCAGGGGAGATCAATCACAAAACAAGTCACTTGAGGTTGTCTTACTGAGCACAGGACAACCTGGGGGACAAGATATTGCATTGCTTGGGCACCACAGGTGAGACAGCAGAGGAAAGTCAGTGCTCTGTGACAGCCAGAGCTGGCGAGGGAGCAGCTGGTAACGAATTTGCTTCTTCCTACCTGTTACCTGTGTCTCAGGGGAGCCGAGCTGGCATGGAGTGCTCTCCAAACTGAATGCCAAAAGAAGCCTCAGCTGCCCTCGCGTTGAGGGCTGCGATGTATGTCGAGACTGGCATGCCAGATGCACAGAGGGAATATGAATACTCTATGAGTGTGATACCCATTCTTCAAACAAGGTGAAAAGATAGACAGCCACAGGTACCTTTCATTAAAAAAAAAAAAAATACATCTGAGTGAAAAAGTAAGGATAAAAAGAGCCAATATCCCAACCATTAACTCAAGCCTCCAGCCTGCAAGAGTTGCCATTACTAATTATGAAGCTGCCTCCCCATTCAGGTTGTGCAGAGGGCAGAGAAAGTGCTTGGCAGCTCGCAGCTAAGTGGCTGCTGGCGACCTGTCCCTGGGCACAGTTCTTCTGACGGACACCCATCCATCGGTTTGGGACAGGCGTAGCACAGAAGGCAGGGGAAGGGACCTCCCCGCACTGACTCAGCACTGGAAGCAGAGGCACCATGGAACAATCCAGTCTTCAGGCTGGGACTGCCAGCTCTGGCAGCGGGTTTTATTATATGGATCACTATTCATTAAAAGCTGGACCAGGACCAAACAGATACAGACGGAAATGCCTTTTTTTTCCCTCATGGACTTGTTCCAAACCCGAGCTCTAGGTCCCAATATATATCGTCTTACCAGCAGGTTCCCAAAGAAGAAGAATGGCTTACAACAGTTTTATAAAACCCAGCTGTTTAGAAAACTCAGATAATTCACCCTACCCCCAAATCTAGGGATAACAGCCCAAATAACATATTTTTTTTTCACTAGTGTCAATGCACAATAGACAGAGATACCGGGTAATACACTGTGTAGCCTACGAGTGAACTTTTAAACCCAATTCTCTGCTTTGTTATACAAGCAAAACACAGCTACTACACTACAACATTACCTGATATCAAGTTATCCCGATGAAAATTGGCATTGAGCAGCAGACAAACAGATTCTTTCTCATGTAAAATGTCTTACCTAAAGCAAGAATAAATGTTAACTCCTTGTTTGAAGGCGGAAGCTCTTTTCCCAGCTCCAGCAAACAGGGAAAATGCCAGTAGCAACTGGAAGACAGGAGCAAAGTCTTAACTTTATTTTTCATTTTTATTTTGGAGACCTTGCTTACCTCTTTGTTAGTCTCATATGCTGGTTTAGGATTCCTACTCCCTCCAGGATAATAAATATGTTCAAGGCAATAAATATCAAAAAAATAGAGGATCAGACGCATGTTTTATAAGGAAACTTCATGCTTAATTGAGGCTTTTCTGTGTCAGTAGAAATCAGGATTGAGACTTTTACACAGCCCACCAAATAATGATCAGATTGAAGAAAGACGGCAAGAAAATGATGGATTTGCCGATCCCTGGAACAGTCGGACATGAAGCTGAAGGGCTCATTAAACACATTTCTCCAGAGAAAGGTGCAAATACTTTACAAGCACCAGGGTTTCCAGATAATTAATGTGTCTGTTTTTGAGGAAAATCTCAGTACAATATTTAAATGCACAAAGAACGTGCACTGCAGCATGCTTGCCTGGCTCCTCATGCAGGAACTGGAGAGCACCAACCATTACCCAGCTGCGTCTGTTCACTTGTGTACTGTGTGTACTGTGAAAAGGTTTAATGAGCCACAAAGTGTATTTTGCTCTCTTCATGGATCACGGAAGCAAAAGTCCTGGGGGTAAAATGGCTTGTGTTGTTTCTGCTGCTGTGAATTGGGCCCTCAGGGGTACATTTTCAGTGCAATGCATGTGGATTTGGCTGCTTGAGTCCCATTGATGTTGATGGGACTCGTGTAGCTAAAACCCCACGAAGTGCTTGAAAATGTGTCCCTTGGTGTCTGTAAAGCACCGTTGTCTTTTCAAATAAAATTGACCAAACAAGTCTGATGGTAGTGCTCCTTCTCAGCAAGGTCTGCAGTACTTGTGCAGATTTGCAAGCAAGAGTACACAGGAATGCATGGAAATTCATACTGCATCTGCCTCCCCACACACGCTTTCCACAAACCAAATTGCCCAGGCTCTTGGGTCAATGTGGTAACAGAGGGTATAAAACATATTAGGAGATAATACCCTGTGAAGTTCCTTCATACAGGCCAAATTCCTGTGGCTGGTCAGTAGAAGTGTCACTCACACTGTGTACAGCATGAGTATTGTGGCAGAGGAGCACAGAAAATATGAGCAGAGATATGATAACATTCCCACCCTCTCATCCATATTGCAGGAGGTGGGTAGGGGGTGGTTAATGTGTTTTTTGCAACAGAATCAGCATAACTGAAATGACTGTCATTAACTTGAATTTGAGTAATCCCATCCACGTCTGCAAATTGTTTTCCTCATTGTTTACTTTGACACTTAACCAGGAATTAAAGTCTAACTATTTGACTGCTTTCCGGTTTTCCATGATACTCTGTAATATCCAGGATACAAGATGGATCAATGTTGTCCGTGCTGATTGTGTGTTACTTCAAATGGATGACTATCTAAGAGTAGATACATGTATGAACTGCTTGATACAGTCCCAGCTATGTAAGTACACCCTCTGTTTTAGATCAATTTAAGGTTCTCATGCAGTGCTGAGACCTTAAAGTGGTAGGAAAGACATGAGGTTTCAAAAAATCACATTTGAGAGAATAGCAAAGAGGGTAGAGAAAGAAGAGACCGTAGTATTAGGGTTGGGGTATTTTAATCTGGTCATTTATCAAAGTAATATGCATAAAAATATCCACATGGGGTACACACAGTATGGAAATCCCTGCTTAAGCCCACAGTGAAACAATTCCTTAGTACACCACTAGCAACTATTAGAGTTATAAGGAGTTGTATCTGCACCCATTGGGGCAACATAATTAGACATTAAAGCTAGAACAGACTATTTTTGGAAGACCATAGGCAACATCTTTTTTAAGGGGAAGGAAGACATCTGAAAGGGAAGTTTCTTAGGCTGGTTACAAGGTAAGGATCAGAGGAGGGGGTTCCCAGTTCCCCACACTGTTGAAGAAGAAGGGGCAGAGGACAGGGAAATGCAGGAGAGAGACATGGACTGGAAAACTCATCAAGGTCTCAGTTCAGGTGAAAATCTACACATGGGATGTCAAGGGGGTTTATATCACCTCTTTCCTTCCTCTTTTGCTGTCTTTCTGTTTTAGCTTTGTTGGGTTTCCCACAAAACAGGACACCAAGCTGTGTGGTGCAGTCGACACGCTGGAAGGAAGGGATGCTGTCCAGAGGGACTTTGATAGGCTTGAGAATTGGTCCTCCGCAAACCTCATGAAGTTTAAGAAGGCCAAGTGCAAGGTCCTGCACCTAGGTCATGGCAATCCCAAGCATAAACATTGGCTGGGCAGAGAAGGGATTAAGCATAACCCTGAGGAGAAGGACTTGGGAGTGTTGGTTGATGAGAAGCTCAACATGAACTGGCAATGGAATCATAGAATCATAGAATCAGCTAGGTTGGAAGGGACCTCAAAGATCATCTAGTCCAACCATCAACCTAACTCCGACAAAAAAAAAAAAAATAAAAAAAAATTTACTAAACCATATTCTTGAGGACCATGTCAACCCATCTTTTGAACACCTCCAGGGGTGATGCCTCAACCACCTCCCTGGGCTAACATGCATGCTAACATCCCAGAAAGCCAGCCACATCCTGGGCTGAATCAAAAGAAGAGTGGGCAGCAGGTTGAGAGAGGTGATTCTACCCCTCTGCTCCACTCTGTTGAGAGCTAGACTAGTGTGTCCAGCTCTGGGGATCCCAGCATGAGAAGATATGGATCTGTGGGAGTGAGGTCAGAGGAGGCTGCAAAGATGATCAGAGGGCTGGAGCACCTCTGTTGTGAGGACAGGCTGAGAGAGTTGGGGGTGTTCAGCCTGGAGAAAAGAAGGCTCCAGGGAGACCTTATGTTGGCCTCTTGATCAGGGTGTGTAGTAACAGGATGAGGGATGATAGTTTTAAACTGACAGAGAGTAGATTAAAGTGAGATATAAGGATGAAATTTTATTAAATTAAGGTGGTGAGGCACTGGAACAGGTTGCCCAGAGAAGCTATGGATCCCCCATCCCTGGAGGTGTTCAAGGCCAAGTTGGACAGGGCTTTGAACAACCTGCTCTGGTGGGAGATGTCCCTGCCCATGGCAGGGGGGTTGGAACTAGATGACCTTTAAAGTCCCTTCCAACTATAACCATTCTATGATTTGATGCTTCTATAATTCTTATATGTAGTAACACTGAAAACTCCATTTATTTAAAAGTAATTTATTGCAGACTGGTTTATAACTAGAGAAATATTTTAATCTGTAAATTACCCTTACTTTCAGACTTCTCAAACATAAAGTGCTTAATAGTACAAGTTTATCACTTTGTAAAATACAGTTTCCATCTCAGATTTACAAATAAGCTGTCCAGTTCATATTATGTCAAACAGCTGCCTTTGTAGTATTTCCCGTGTCTGTACAAATAGTGATTTCTGGGGAGCAGCTATGGTCATTTAATTCAGCTGAGGATCTGCTCAATAATATAATTTCAGTAAAAGTAAAGATTGCTTTTACTTACCCAAATTACTCTATTTTAAACATGGAAGAGCTGGAAATGT
>VXAK01000083.1:0-56396 GCA_013399435.1 Arenaria interpres
AGGGGAGGGGAAGGGAAGGGAGGAGGCCTCCGCCGGTGCCCGCGGCACACGCGGTCCGCGGGCCGCCCGCCAAGGGGCCGGGCGGTTTCAGCCGTCTGAGGGCGGCTTCTTTCATCGCCAGCGCCGGGGGAGCCCGGCGAGAGGCTCCGGGACCAACGGCCGGCATCCAGCCCCGGTTCCCCGGCAAGAGCCCCGTTTTTCAACTTCCTGCTGGTTTCAGCGTCGGAGTAGCCGGCCATCAGTCCCCCGGAGACACAACGCAAGCATCTAAGGCAGCTGAGCAGAAGGCTTACTGCTAGTGACTCGGCTCGCAAATTCTTCTCATACTTAACTTGCCGGGAAGTACAGCTGGAAGCTGTCGTGGCTCTTTGTAAGAAATGCCAATTTCGAGTCCTTGTCAAAGGAAAATTCCACGAATTTCAATTAAAAAAAAAAAAAATAAAGCAAACATATTCCCTTGTACAGCTGATGCAAGTGAAGTCATTTCATAGCTTGCAAAGTGTTCCCCAGGATCCGTTGCCAACAAAGAAACTCCCAGCTAATCAGCCTTTCCCCTCCCAGGGGCTCATTCTGCTCTGCCAGCAGGAGCGCTTGTTTCATCCTACAAACCCATCATCTTTCAAATACACCGATTTTTCATGCATCCCTAAAACAGATTCTGGAATTAATTCTGCAGATTTGGGGAATGCCTTAATTCCCTTTACACACCTACTTTGACGTGTCTACGCAGAGCCTCTGCAAATACCGGGTGATCAAAGTACACGCGCTGACACTAAACAGTTGGCAGCAGTGTTTATGGCAAATGGCTGTAGGGTTTTACTGTTACAGTCAGGAGCCACCTCAAAGAGCATATGCAGTCCACGTGGTCCTGCAGACCCTGGAGACTTCTGCCAGCTCCCAGCTGTGTTGTCATGCTGCCCTGCCAGCCAAGCTACTTATCTGCATGGCCTCTACTCTTGGGTCGCGGCGACCGGTGGTCACTGCCCCGTAAATAGCAGTATGGAGCCAAATGTTCTTTCTTTGGTATTGCGCATCTACAGAATCAACACAGCCAGCGTGTTTTTCTAGCCACACTAGTACTTTTGCCTGACTGGTACAATTTCACCTGGAAACGTGCTGCGATTCTCCTCCATTTGGGATAAGAAGTAGGAATTACTCTAATTTTAGCCAACAGACTGCACAGTGGTGTGGGAAATGGTCATCCAGCTGCAGATCAGAAGACTGGAGCCTTTACCAACTGCTGCTCTTTCAAGCCCCTACCCGGAGTTGCTCAGCAGCGCGGCGGTTGGCCTGCCAACTACTGCTGCACATCAAATACACAGGGCCGCTGTTCTTCCCTGCTGCCAGCATCACATCGGAGTAGAGCTAATCCATCATAATGATTTTCCTACTTTTTAAGAAAAACGGTGCTG
This sequence comes from Arenaria interpres, assembly GCA_013399435.1. Classification (NCBI taxonomy): domain Eukaryota; kingdom Metazoa; phylum Chordata; class Aves; order Charadriiformes; family Scolopacidae; genus Arenaria; species Arenaria interpres. The sequence goes on from VXAK01000083.1 coordinate 1,413, forward strand.
ACCATCTGAAAAAGAATGGTTTGTAGGAGAGTGGAAGACAAATCATGGGACCCTCGATGTGGAACAGTGAGATTTCTGACTGCCGTTCACTAGATGACTTTAGGGCACGTTAGTCTTGCATAATGCCCAACGTCAGCACAAAGAAATCTGGCCTTTCCCTACCCGGAAAGCAGAATACATGCCTTACAGAAAAATCATCTCCATACGGAAACAATGATTTACCATGATAGCAAATGCTTGCCACTGCAGTTAACATTTCCCCTCTAACCCAATTCACAAAGGATTTGGGAGCTGTCAATCTGTTCTCCATGTAATGAAAGGATTTCATTTTCTTCACAGAATGTTTGCGCTTTGGAGAAAAAAATATGGTTGTCTATACACACAAAAGAAATCAACTTCATTAGACATAGTCATGATATTTATAATACAAATGACTGTGTACTCAAAAGTTGTTAATATCCTGAAAATTTCTCCACAGAAACCTCAGGTACTTGGATTTTAAAGATGTATAGGACAAACTTTAAAGGTGTATTGAGGAGACAAACCAGATACTCGCAGGGCAGAGCAACTGCAACTACTGTCCTTGGAGCAGTCTTGGGGTAACGCACAGTCCCACCATATCACCGCACTTGTCAGTTGGATCTACTTTCTCTTATACATACCATTATGCAGCCTGTGGTCTTCTCATAGTGCAAATACTACTTTGTCTCATCAGAGTTTGCTCTTCTGGCACGTATTGTAAGGATGTCCTTACAGCAGAGTGAGTTAGCTACGAACTAACAAAAATTCTGTTGCATTAACCCAACAGTAGCCATGAGCATGCACGGATGCTAAAACCATGAGCTTGCTCACTAACATCCACCAGCTGCTACTGAGGCAATTCACAATTACATGCGGTCAAAACACTGCCATGTTCTTCTGTCTAACCTCAATCCCAAGAGGTAAACTGACAACCTGAATTACAGAGGATAGGGCATGGTGAAACGCAGCCCCGTCACCCAGGGAGGACAGTTGTAATTTGTTTACTTCGATTTCCAAGCTCCTGATTGTAATCATGCCTTTTTCTTTTTCTTTTTCAAGTGAAAAAAACCCAGAGTTTCCATCTGGGATGGAGGGAGGGAGGGTGTCCTCTCTCTCCTTCATTTCTAGTCACAGAGCCAGAACAACTACACATCGTTCTGTTTGCCAGAGTTTGAATGTGAGATTCTCGGGCAAAGGTAAGGGCTGTCCTGCAGACAAGTTCCAACACATATAGTACACAATCTGTTATGTTTTACTGTATAAATTAATTCAATTTTCTGTTTAATCCAACAGCTAATACTTTTGCAGCAGATGAGGATCAGGTAGTAAACCCAAAGACTTTACCCAAAATAGCAGCTACTGCTCCTAAAAGCCAGGACAGCCATGGGGTGTAGTACATAAGCACAAGTGAGTGGGAAGAGAGAGACGGAAGTCACTGCTCTACAGACAAGTTTGAAGCCAGTTTTACTCATAAAGGCGGGTTTCAGGCACTTCTAAGCTATTGTACATTTGAACTATATGAGTATATGAGTATTTTATACAAGGTAACATTTGAATAAGGTATTTCAGTTCTAGGGTTACTTCTGCATTCTAAGAGTTTCATGCCCTGTATGTTTCTAGGGTGTTTTTTTTCCTTCTTTTAAGAACACAAGAGTTTCAGTGGTCTGATTAATTATTTCAGTTCCATTGTTTGACTTTGGCTGGATTTCTCAGCTACATGCCTGAATGCTTTAGAGAGTCCTGACTTTCTTTCTAGCAAAAGGTCGCTTCTGACAATGCCCCATTCTTAGCAAGCACTGTTTTCAGTTTGCTAATTACTGACTGAGATGCTTTGTGTCACAGTCCTACTGCTTTTAAGTATTTAAAGAAACTGGTGACAGCTCTGGAAGGAAACCCCTTTGAAAACAGTTATTTATGCCTGCTTTTTGCCACCATACATACCTGAAGTCTGATGTCACCTCCTTCAGTGGCTTTGTGCATGTTCCTGCGTCATTCCAAGTGTCTTGTGGCATATCTATCCAATGCCTGATGAAGTTAGCCCTGGTTTTATAGCTTTGAGTGCTTTGTTAACTTGCGTATATTTCAACGTTATATTCCTATATATTCCAATATTCTTACCCGTTAAATTACCACACTCCCAAGTCTAATTGGATCTGTTGGCATCTTTTAATAACATCCTAACCATTGGTCTGGATATGGTTCCACAGCCCAGATTTCTGTAACTCTCCTCTCACATTATAGCAGCTTCTACTTTCTTCAGAGGCTGCCTACTATCTTATTTGTCAGCATTTCTAGATATACAGCTCTACAGCATTTAAATTATCTCTGCAGGGAGTCACTCAATTCAACCCTCAAACATGCTATTTTGCAGTGTATCGTGTTCATGTTAAATGTTTTGTTTCCATCTCTAGCTTTCAGGCTTAACTTCCTGATAACATCATCACACCCAGCCTCATCAGTTTCAGCAGTAATCAAGCAATCAGCAATTAAAGTACATACTAGGAATATTACCGCATATTTCATGACTTTTCCTCTACTCTTTCACTGGTTGATTAAACCTCAAATAAGAATTACATATTCTGCATTGTTTCTAGGTGGTATTAAACAGACACAGCAGAAGATGCCTTATCTGGCTGTACTTGCCAATATTCCCCTTTCTTCTGGATAGCATCATAAATAACCCTGTTTCTTTTTCAGAGTGAACAGAAGACTCTCATGTGCTGTTTGCACATGACTATGTCCTGGAATATAAACCGGTATATAATACTCCTTAGTTTGCAAAATCATCAGATTTAGTTGCAGGATTTTCAAAAACAAATTAGGACCTCTGAACAAATAACTTCAATATTTAGTTTGGCCTGTTACTTCCTCCTCCTTCCTTTTCCAAGCCCTACTGTCATAAAGCTCAATGCATATCAACCATGGGACTAAAATACAGGCATCTCACCCCAGCAGGCCGCAAGAGGATTGCCAGTGCACGTCAGAATGACAAAGACCAGTTAATCAAGTCATTTAACAACAATGCAGTCAGTTACCTACAAAGGCAGTTTTAGTATTCATGGAGTAAGGTACCACCAAAGGGTAATATTGCACATCACATTCCAATTGTGCTTTTTTTAAATGTGCAAACAGGGTGTCATATTTTGAAGAAAAGAGCTTGTTGTCACTTCTTGATGAAGAAATTACTGCAAGCAGCAGAAACCACAAACTAAATTTGGGGCTGAAGTTTTTAAAAGAGGAAGTCTGTGGGACCAGACTCATGGAGGAATGTGTGCAATATAAATAGACTTTCTAAGTATGCTAAGAAAATACCCATACCATGCATTGGTGATTTCTCCCCAACAGAAAACCAAACACCTGTTTCCACTTTGCAGAGGTTCAGCAGTAGTCGTTGTAGCCAAATTTCTTCAGCATGGACATGCTACCATAAGACACACTATGGGAACCAGTGTCTCTCAATTTGCTTGGTGCCACTGGAAGGGAAGCTTAAGTGACTTTTTTTTTTTTTTTGGCGTAATGCCTTATAACACATCATACATCAGTTCTGATCAAAGAGCTCCTGTTCATAATTCACACTTCAAAGCAGTTTTAAATAAGATCCTACACTCATTTGAGAGCATAAACAAGTGACTCAAGCTCTAGATTTTGTTACCATCTAAGATCTTTTTTAATGAGCATTAGTTACACTGATAATCAGTTATTCTATTCATAGATATTTTTTTCCAGGTGTTATTCTGAGCACCTATCCGAGTTTGAATAGCACATGTAATGAGACGTGACAGACAAATTCTTGAACAGCAGCCTTAAAGCAAAGTTAAACGTTAAGGAACTTTGTTCTTAAATCACCCCACTTTGCCTCTCCAAATATTAGCCAGCAGTGTAGGGCTGTGAGATGGAAATCAGCTTGGAGAGAGCACCCACCTTTGCCAAACTAATAGGTGCACTATTTGGCTAGCTTATTGTTTCACCTATTTAAAGTTCCATTTGGCAATTTTCCACTAGGATTAGCTTCTGAAAAGAAACTCCACAAAGGGTTTAGCACAGTCCTCCAAAACACAGGTCTCAGATTGTCTGAATATGTATCATTGCTTTTATTTGCATTTCAAACAACTCAGATGAAAGTACAAATGCCCAAAAAGGCAGCAGGTGCTTAGAAAAAGCCTCAAAAACAACCCCTAGAATAACTGCATACATACACAACTACTCTCCAGTGTCATTTATGATCCCAAACAGCTCCTTCTGTCTCCTCGGAATAAGGGAAGCCATTCTTACAGCACTTAATTGGTTCTAAGGGTAACCAAGTACAGCTGCTCTGTCTAGCAAAGCAGCACAGCTGCCTTCTCTCAGTCCAGAGGAGCTGAGGAGAGGGAAAAAAATGGAAAGTACCCACCACTTCAAGAGCTCCATTCCCAGGGTCTCACAAACCTGACTAGAATCTGGATCAGAATTTTAAACAGATCCCTTAGGAGCAGCAATCGGCTTCCTAGGCAACCAGGGTGGCCGCATTGCTGCGCTGCTTACATGGAGATAGGAGGAAGGGGAGGGGGTGTGGAAATGTATATATAAGATTGCCCTTATACACTCACAGGAGGGTTTCCTAGTTCAAAAATATTCTTGCTGCAAGCTGTGATTTTAGTTAAATTCAGACTTGGCTCGCCAAAGTGGTAGGCAGTAAAGTTATTCAGAGTGACAGCTTTTAGCCCTTCTGTTGCTGGGTGAGTTGAGACCAGATGGTTAGATGCCAGCACAACTGGCTTTAGAGTATCTGGACATTTCCCAGGGCCTAAGGAACGCCCAGGTAACTTACTGGAGAAGAGTTCTCACCCTTCTGGTGGGAGGAACTAAAAGAGTTCTCCATGAAGCTAGGTGAATTTTAAGCACATCATATTATTTCCCTGTTGTATTTTGTTCTCAGGGAAGCTGCCGACTTTAAAAGTCTAATTAGGGAAACCTACCTAGAAAAACAAGCCCTTGGCACTGACATTATCACTGCCAGCTTCCTTGTTACCTCATTCTCTGATAGGCTTCAACCTGCTCATGAGGGACCCCAGCCAGACATGAAAAGGGACAGCTGTCCCTCCTCAGTCATTGTCCTTCTATTAAAACCAATACCCAGGGTGCCCATGTAACAAATTATGTCCAAAATCTGAAGATGGGAAAAGCCTTGAAACACTTAATGGAGACGCACACAGAAGCTCATGCTGACATGAAAATGTTATTCACACTGTACCCTTGTCACCAGGGAGGCAAAAAATTCATATGGAACAGGGCATGTCAGTCTCCTTAGCCGATAGTCAGTAACTCCGGTTTGCATTAAAGCCAGCAGGTACAGCTGCATTTGGCATACTGACCTTAAGTTCCATCAGAAAAGAACATATACATGAATACATATAACATGGGTGGGTGTAGCAGAAACAACATTCAAATAAGAATATTCACATTGTAGCTACTTGAAATATGAATAACACCGAATAATTTTGGCATCTGAGTATCTTAGCTTCCTATTTCTGTAAACAAATCCATTGGCTGAGAATGTAAGACATGTGTAGTCTGGAGCCATGTCCTAGTTTAAATAAAGATAAGTAGTACTCCACGAGCCACCTTCACAAAATGTTAATCCTTACTGCTTAAAATTAACACTGACAGTTGCGAATCAGCAGAAGGCTTCTTCTACACACATATATGCACACACTGCTGGGTCAGGTGAACTTCCAGTATAAACACATACAATTGCTCCAAGGCAGAAATAGTAACGTATTAAGCAGATACAAAGCCATATACTTTAATATAATTTATTTCTAACTGTATTTAATATTCATGTCAGGAATACACCTCGTTTTTAGGGCTCAATTCTTCTGTGTGAACATACAGAAGGCACTTCCCCAGTGTTGTAGGAGTAAATAAGAAAGTGTGTAGAATTTAGAGAGGGACTGAGTTGTGTAGCATTTTCTCAGCGTGACAGGAAAAGCAGTCACTGTGGCTGAGTTTCTACACGTACATAGGCTGAGTATTTCAAGCATTCATTTCCTCCTCACTGCTTTAAGATTTATCAAATGAACAAAATCCAGTAACCTTAAGAGTAGCTTGAGTCCTTGGAGAACTTGCTTTCAGACAAGGAAGAGAAAAAGCCATATTTTAATATATGATTCAACCTGGATGAGCTCACTATGTACATAAGTGAACAAGCAGCCAAAAGACAGTGTTCTGAGAAGATCTAGATAAGGAAACTGCAATTGTCACACTGCCTGATCCCTTTCAGGTCATTTAAGCTTCTTCTGTTCTTACAGATCTTCACCCCCATTGTGGGGAGGAAAAAAAAACCAAACATATCCCCAATTCTACTCTACACCTATGGACTCTTTAGCCAGTTAATTCCCAATCCTTCCTTTGCCTTTTTTAAGTGTCTAGAATTCTTTGCTTTTCCACTAGAATTCTTTGCTTTTCAGATACCACACAGCTGAAGCTTCGGGGATCAAAGCCAGAGCTTCATCAGAATTAGGTTTTGGTAATATAACTGAAATAGAACAGAAACTGGAAAATAAACAGCAGCTGAAAATGAACACGCACATAGTCAGATGCACGGACTTTCAGAAAGAATTTCTAGATCCCAATAAGCTTACTTAAATACTGTGGTGATGGGCCAGAGTGTTCTGCACTGCTTAGACACCTCAGAACAGCTGAGAAACTATCAAGTAGGGCCCTCTCCCAAGTGTGAATTCCTAAGCCTATTCCTAACATCATTTTTCCTAACAGAAAAAGCAGCAGCATACTAGGTCCAACTCTCACTAGTAAAGCCCGAGACAGATCTTTATTTTTGCTACAACTTGAGGCAGAACTGGCAGGTCCAAGAATCTTGATTTGAAAAGGCATTTACAGTTTCTTGCCATTCAGTTTTTGTTAATGATTTAGTACAGCCTCAGAGGTCATAAGTGTGCTTAATCTCCTGAACTCTATAGTAAAAAAGAAAAGAGGCAAAGGGCAGGCATACTAAGCTGAGATGTGATAGTAGGTCAGGAGAGCAATGCCTTCCCACAGCTGAAGATCCAGTACATGCAATGGGATGGCAACAAAATCTACTTCAGTGGGTCTGATGATTGCTTGAAAAAAACTGCAACTTTTTAAGTGCTCTGTAAAATGATAGATGCTAAAAAGGCTACTTGGAGATTACCCTTTATTGCATATGTCATATGGGGAACTGTAATACTTTTATCATTTTTAGTACGTTTAAGTAGCAATTTATTTATTTTTTAGATTAAATGAACAACTAACAGGCCAAATGATGGCCCTATCTAGCATGAATACAGACTGTCAGTATTCAGTGTTGGTGAAGAGTGCCTGCCAGTATAAATTACTTGTCATTGTCATTCTGAGAACTCAGAGGAGTTTGGTTTTTTTTTTCAGAAAAACTGCAACTTCTTTGTCTTGTTAGTTTTTGCATACAGCTAACTAGCATGTTTCAAGGGCAGGACAAGATCAAGAAAAGATGGGAGGGTATTGAGTCGGGAATGTGAGAGAGACAAATGAGTTGCACACTGTGTGATGATAAAAAAAGGCCATTTGATAATAGTCGCTGCACAGAATAGTTAAATAACACAAATTGTATGCATAAGCATCATATTGCCCCTAATGAAAAGAATCAACCAAGCAACGGCCCAAATGCTTATTAGCTCAAGTACGTGTCTGAAAACAAACATATTCATATGAATGGAGCTGTCAGTGAAAAACTGATTAATCCCACGATCCCAAATGAAGAGCAACCCCAGCTGCACCAGTCTTAAGAGCTTCATTTTCAGATATAGGAGAGACAGGAAGAATTGTAATACTGCTACCCAGAACAAGTTGCAGGCCCCCTTACCTATGAATTAGGGATCACACCTAGGGGATCACAGGTCCTAACTAGGGATCAAGGCCTGAGGAATTAATCAAACTACTTAGTTATGCATAGCATGATGAGGAATACATGCCATGAACCTTACCAACCAGACAGAAAGCAGAGTATGAAATACTCCCAGTCTGTCATTTATTCAAAGGTCTACAAACATCTCCTGATTTAGAACCTCCTCTCCACGTCTGTGCTACAGGAAGGCCGGGGTTCAGATCTGTATCCCAGCACCAAACATTTATACACATTATGAGCTGTAGCCCAAGTGTGGAGAAAATAGAGCAAGTTGCCTCTCTGTCACTGACTGTCATTACAGAGAGCTCTTGCTGCTTTCACAGCTGCAGGAAATCAGGGGGCTATTTTCCTGACAGCCTTCAAGTGAAAAGAGTTTTCTATTTTGAGACTTTCATTACCCTTCCCCACTTGCAATAGTTTGATATTCCTCTCCATAAGCTTGAAAATAATATTAGCCATTGAAATTTGTCCTTAATTTTTTTTCTCAAAAACTGATGTTCTAAAATTGAATTTGAAACTGAAACAGTATTTAAGTGATTTTTTTTCCTGTATGCATTGGCAGTCTTAGTAGATTCTTAGAGCTTTTTAAGTAGCCTGTCTTGGTTTTGCTTATTTTGTAGGCTGATTTCAGATACACAAAGAGAATTCTGCCATCTCCCCAGTGACCTCAGTGGGGTTATTTCAGGTTTACATCAGCATGACTAAGAGGAGGAGAATTAGCCCTTTTTAAAAGTCAGATAGCAACGAATGCTTCTTGCCCACAGCCAAGTGCAAGTTCTGAATGAGGAAAACATCCTTACATTTAATACATATTTGAGTTCCACTGAACTGCTGCTAATATTAGGTACATGTTTAAAGACCTTTAAAAAAAAAAACAAAACCAAAACAAACAAACAAAAAAAACCCCAAACAATTTTCCTTTAAATTGTCACAGATACATAGCAATCAGCCTCTTACATTCTGCTCTCAGATATGCTGGTGTCAGATTTACTTCACCTCCCTGTATGAGAAGTAAAACCAAGCCAGATGGGAATTATGAAGATGAGCTGAGGTGTCTCAAAGGAACAATCAAAACCAGACAGGCCAAGTATGCCAGGTAACTCAGGTAAATCCTTTTAAGGTTTTATGGCCCTTTAGAGGGGACCATACGCAATTGGGAAAAAGGACAACTAAAACCAGACCTACACAGGATGTGCTATGAAACTCAAACGTCTTTTTTTTTTTTTCTAACTGCCTGTACTTAAAAAAGTAAAACTACTGTATACATCTCAGGTTAACTGGTTAAACCTTCTGTAGTAAAGTGAGATTGTATTGTTTGTATGTATTTGTTTATTTGGTATCTTGCACATGAGGAGTAAATGCTTGTTTCTTAACATTATAAAACAACCTGTGTTTTTCTAATAGTAGTATGTCTCAGGCTTAGAGGCCCCTATTTATAAAGCATTGAAAGTATGTTTTCTTTTGGATTTTTCTACTCTGGCAAATTAGAAATCCCCTGCAGAGAGAAAAATATTTAACTGTAAACTTTTAGTAAGCCTTCAAATTCTTACACTGAATAATTGGTTGGTTAAGTGTAGTAACCTTTGGCCTCTTTAGAGTATTTTCATTGAAAATGGTAACTAGGCAGCAGAACTGGTAAAAGATATCCTTTCCCAAAAAATTTAGCACCAGCAGTCTTGGGCATATTTTTTCCCCTCTCTCATATCGACTCTTACTTACTCTTATAACAAATGTGCAGTTCATATTCCAGTCAGTAGAGGGTTCGATAGATTTTAGGCCCTTGTGATACTGGCTCTCATAATATGGTCTTTTAAGATCTAATTCATCACAGCACTTGTCACAGCAGGCAATACTGTGTTAAGGCCTGTTTTGTTCTCAGTCGATAAATGGGTGGGTTATTAAAGCACATATAGATGATAACCATAAATACCATATATAGATGATAAAGCTAATTAAACACCCTGGATGCTTAAACAAATAAGCTTATTAAAAGAGACAGTGATTTCATGTGGCTTTTCTACTGCTGGTAAATAAAAAAATGACAGTTTTCCTGCCTAGTTTTAAAGCTAAACATTTCAGGTCTGAACAAAGGAGAGGGGTAAAAAATTGGCTTTGAGGACAGGAGGAAAACATTGTTATTCTTTGTAATGAATGCCCTAAAGCGTGAAAGCAGAATACTCTGCATTGTATCTGTGATACCGCTGTCTCCCTAATGCACAAAGGGATGGCACATGGGCTCGCTCAACTTTGACTGCAGCAAAGTAGCAGGGATCTCAATGGTGTTCCCATGGAGCTTTCATTAGAAATGGAGACTCATGGTGTGTTTAATCTCATCCCTGAAAGACTCTGCTATGTGTCAGTTGGCAGCAGCATATAAAGATTAGAATAGCAGTCTGGCAAAGTAGGTTTAAAGTTGCACCAGTTAGTGTAAACCAGCACCCCTGCGAAAAAAAAATAAAATTCCTACAAGAAATGGAAGAAGGATCAGACTTCTATCCACCAAATATAAAGAGTCTGAATTATGATGCTTCTGCCTTTCCCCAGCATATCATTGTTATTACAAGACAAACTCGTGTTGGAGTTTCAGCCCCTATGTCACATGTGATTATGTACTGTTCTCGCCCTCAAAGTCAACAGAAAGTAGGCACAAAGGCACCCATTAGTGAGCACCCTGATAAAACACAGATGAAACTTCAGACTCGAATGAGCTCAAACAGTAGTTGAGGAATTTCTTGCCCGAAAAGGAAGAGACAACTTCATTGCCTGTCTGCTCCAAAAATCTGAAAACGATCAGGTCAGACAGATCTACCCACAAGGTTATTGTCTTATCTTCTATGATCCCAGGTAGGGCCTCTGAAACAGCTGTTCTACAAATTTTCTCTCCAAAAAGGCAGTGTAACAAAAGACTGCACCTAGTATGTCAGCCTTCCCTCTAATTATTTCAGTTTCTCTTTGTATGTTTCTCTCTTCTGATACAGGTTACAGGTATAGTTAAGAAACCATTTGTTAACCCAGAATACTATGGGTTTAGCAAACTCCCCATACCTATGTCCTCTTGCAGAGTTTTATCTTCACTAATTTGTTAATGGATGAAAAGCAGAAATATTACTTAATATCAAATATGGATTAGTTTGAGTACTTCTTGAATTGAAAGAGTATTATTAGAAAAGAATTGACTCAGTTTTTATTCCCGTACATTTTAAACAACTTTTAACACATTACCCTGTCTGGTGTATACAGACTTTTAACTTGAAGGCTTTTCAAATCCAAGTGATGGCAAACATGTTTCAGCTCTATAATTGCTTTCTCTTCTTTGTTCAAACTAGTGACAGAACACAAGTCCCATATCCAATAATGCCGATATTAAAATGTGCTGGGGAAAAAAAAATAAATAAGGCTACTGATTCTTGTTACTCTGGCAAGCAAATATTTCAGCATCAGCCAGTTACTCTGGCTGTGAGAATAACTCTCAAAAGTTCCCGAAGTGTCCACGATGGTGTCATAGTCTCTGCTTTCAGTTTTGCTTCTCGCTTTTTGTCTTTCGGTTTTCCTTTATGAGACACTGGTATAAAGGATCACCCAGTATTACTGATGAGAAAAATATTTTGTCTTCAGTCCACTGCTGCATTTTATTTTGATGGCCTTTTCAATTATCTCCAAATTGATTCTGTAGATATGTTTTTTAATAGTACATATTTTGTTTGGAAAAAAAACATTAATATGTGGAATATGAGAAATCATTACTGGAAAGAATTTTTCAGTCTTAAGTTCTTCAGTTTCAGCCAATGTTTTATATTTCCAACATGCTTAAATTGTACAACCTGAATGGTGTTCCCAGAACTTTGTACTCAATTTAAGCTCCTCTGGGAAACTGCTAGTAAAGTAATCACTACTTTATGCAGACTGTGTTTTATCCACCAGTGATCTCATTACAAATCTGAATAAGATTCATGAATCTCTCAGATCTGCTGGCTTCTGGCATGTTGAGAGAGAAATCGTAAGAGCTGAGTAATAATTGAAGTAATAAAATGGAATGTTCTGTGATGTAAATAAGTGAGGTATACAACAGAAGTTCTGCTCACAACTTGAAGCAAGCTGATCAAAAATACCACCAGTCCCGCTATCTTTTCCACTGCTTCCATCAGTTGATTTCTGCTGATTGATTTAAACATCTTGTACTATCAGTCTTTATCCATTATGGAAATAATAGGTATATTAAAAAAAATTGGTCAGCAGCTGTCAGGTTTCAGCAGCCATTGTGTTTACTGTATTACTTCTGAGAAGGAGGAACTACTGGGTTCTACTTCCCAAAAGTTGCAAAAGACAAGGTAAACCTATTTAATATCAGGCATGCCTAGGCTGGCTGCAGTTGAACAGTTTAACAGCAACAGAAAGAAGCGGCCAAGATATGTCTACACAGCAAAATAGGGATATCATTACATTGGCACTTACCTTGCTGGCTCTGCTAACGCTTGCCGTGAAGATGTGGCAGCGAGCTCTGACAATAGCAAGCTTTAATATGGCTGCTACTCTGTGCTGGAGAGCATGCCACCAAATCTCTGCTGCACTCTTACTGCTGCTAGCTAAATTGAAGTTATCACAGCTACAGCCATCATGCTGTGATCACTGTAACACTTTGTTACACTCAGAGTATGTGCAGAGAGAAATAACCCAGCACAAATAGCCCCTATGCACTGAATAGTGCCCTAGACTTCATTTGCGCAAAAAACAAGCTGAGTGCTTTGAAAAACCACATGCATAATGCCTCAGCTTTCAGTAATGTCTGTAATAAAGGACACAGAGGAAAAGGTAGGATTGATTAGAAGTCCTGTGTGGTAACTGCCAGTTTATGTGTTTGAGGTGGAATCAAAATTTAAATTGCTCAAAGCACACACTGGGCTTCGATAATAACTCCTTATGCAAAGTCTACCTGACAGTCAGCAAGTACTGGTGTCCCTCAGGGATCAGTGCTGGGATCAGTACTGTCTAATGTCTTCATTAATGATTTGGATGATGGGACAAAGCGCAATCTCAGCAAGGTTGCAGACAACACAAAATTGGGAGGCGCTATGGACATGCTGGATGGCAGTGCTGCTCATAAGAGGGACGTGAACAGGCTGGAGAAATGGGCCAACAGGAACTTTGAGGGGTACAACAAAAGCAAATGCAAATTCCTGCATCTGGAGTGGAATGCCTCCTTGAAACCCAGACACACTGGGGACAACTGTCTGGGAAGCAGCTGTGCAGAAAAAGATCTGAAGGTCCAGGCAGACAAGTTCACTTGAATCAACAGTGTGCCTATGGATCAAAGAAGGCTAGCTTCTGGGCTCCATTAGTGTAGCCAGCAGGTAGAGGGAAGTGATCATTCCCTTTATTTGGCACTTGTGACACCTCTCTGGGATATAATGTCCGGTATTGGGCTCTCCAGTACAAGCAAGACATTGACATACTGGAGTGAGTCCAGTGAGTGGCCACCAGGATGGTTAGGGGGCTGAAGAACATGATGTAAGAGGAGAGGCAAAGAGGCAGAGAGAAGTGGGCCTGTTCAGCCTAGAAAAGAGTATGTTTGCAGGGAGTCCTTACTTCTGTCTACCTGGTCAGAGGGTACAAAGAACATGGAGCCAGATCCTTCTTGGAGGTTCACAATGATAGGACAATAGGCAACAAACACGAATTGGAACATAGGAAACTGTTTAAATACAAGGAAAATATTTGTGCCATTAAAGTGGTCAAATACTAGTGCAGGTTGTGAAATCTCCCTCTTCAGAGGTGTTTAAGACTCAACTGGACAAGTGCTGGCACAACCTTATCTAATTAGACCTAGTTTGAGCAGGGAGTTGGACTGGATGACCTCTGGAGCTCCCATCCAACCCAAATTATTCTAGGACCCTATGATTCTTAGATATAGAAAGAAATGCTACAGGGAGCTGTTGACAGCTAATCTGCACGTGGCTGGAAAATAACAGAAAAAGCAATCTAAGCAACTATGAGCCTGACGGTCCATCTTTAACAGGTTTTAAGACTTTAGGATACATTTTAAAGACTAGAAATCTGAAGCCCAGGCAATGAATGGACACTGAGATAATATCTGTATCAGATTATCAGCAGTACATGCTTCAGATCATCTTAGTATCTTCTTTGAAAAGAAAATCCAGGTAGTTCACACCTGCTGTGTTTAATTAGCCATTTTGTTGAAAGTTTTTCAATGTGAGGACAACATTTAGTATCATAAGTATAAAACAGGAAGGGATCTGATTAAACTAAGGAACTGGTAATTTGTGCCAAAAAGAGAAGGCTGAAAATTTGTTCTTAGCTGGTCTTTTCAAGGACTGAAATCGGGACTGCCTCTCTCTTTAATATTTAATTGTGCCATTGCTATTAAAAAGATGCAGGAGGTAATATTTGTCAATGTCAAAAATGGGCCGTGTTATCAATATCAGAAAGGACTGAAATAACCTACAGAATGAAATGAAAGATCTTGGGAACGACAGCATAGAAACTGGATGCTATTTAATTGTACAGCATGCAAGGCCATGTATTTAAGGAATTGCAGCCAGCTGGAAATAACTAAGAAAAAAGATCTGGACATGCTGGCAAATCACCCGCACTCTGTGTGGTGAGTCAAAGGGGTATGATGCAGCTGCACAAGAAATACAACTCACAAAATGGCTGTAATTTTTACTGACTCTTTTGATGCTTCTATATTTCCTACTAGAGAGCAATGCTGAATATTGTACAGCTTTTCAGAACAAGCTTTTGAATTTTTAGAAAACTTTTGGTTTCCCATACAGACAAATGAAAAGTAAGTGTCTGTGCACAGAGTGATGGAAAAAAGAGGAAAGACAGGGGAAACACTGAAGAAAAAGTATAATTTTTAGGGGTTGCAATACTCTGGTTTGAATAAAAAGCCATTACATCCAGAAATATGTCCAAAGACTGCTTTTGAAAGCTTTTGGTAACATCAGTTCCACTGAGGTAAGTCCTACTACAGCAAGTGATTGTAGAGGGTATGCATGCAGGGATAGCAGGTGATGTCTTATCAAATTCTCTTTCAGCAATATTGTTATTTCTAAGCTAGATCTACAACAAAGATTCTGCATGCTTGAAATATCCAGACAATGTCGTTCATAAGCTGTGAAAGCCAGAAGTAATAATTTTCTCAAATTGAATCACATTAATAAGTTCTCTTATTCTGCTCTGATAGTTTCTTATTTTATTATTATATACACTATTAACTATGCTAGCAGCAGGACATAACAAATGCAAAATACTTGTTCAAGAACACTACTGTTTTCAGCAGGGAATAATTAAGAATACATTTCAATAACATTTAGGATTCTAATGAATAAAAGATAACTCATGCAGGCAACTCAGAGGCCTGCATAATTTTCTCCAAGGAGGTTAAAATGCATGATGAGCACCTAATTCATAAGGAAGCACTTTTGGGTCATATATTTCAATAGCAGACAAGACGTGATCAAGGTTCAGGTAACATATAGGTTTGAAATGTCATCTTTCCTGCAGGAAGCCTTCAAAAGGATGTCAGAACTCTTCAGTGTAATTCACCTGAAAGCAGAAAATACCTCAGAGATGTGGAATTTTAGAGCTTCAACACTTTGCAAACAGGTCGTGTATCAAAACCAGAAACTTTACCTCTCGTTCATGGAAGCACTGATCGCATTTTCCCAGCTGTATCTGAGTTGGTAAACAGGCGCTAAGCACAACTGTGCTCCCATCTCCATAGCGGCAACATAATGAAAGCAGTAAAGAATATGACTATCAAACTGGCTTCCTTTCAGACTCTCCACCATTCGTCTGATTCTCCTAATTGCCAGATGCAGCTATTAGTTTTATATTCTAAAATTGCCTTGATTGTACTTCTTCTAGAAAAATAACAAAGAACTAAATGTGTTTATGTGGCTCTGTCCGTTCAGACTGCCTGTCTAATTGGGTTTAAACTTTGCTGTCTTCAGCAAGTGTAGGCTGTAGCAGCATCATCTTAGCCTTCTTGGACCCCACACCACAATATGGTAACAGTCCAACTAGAAATGACTCCTACCTCTTTATTAGTCTTCATTTCAACTGGCATTCTGCATGCGTTTTGGGGGCAAGGGGGGAGACGGGTATTGTGGGGAGAGAAAATAACAAAGAAAGCAAGTGCAAAGGCTGTGATTGTACAGAATAGAGGCCTTAGGTAACCAGGCCTGATAAGACAAGCATTTGTACTTGGATCCACACCCAGTACTGCCTTTGAAAGAGCAGATCTGAAAATTATCAGAAATTTCTACCAAACATAGCACAAACAAGGTTAGTTTGTTGGTTTGGGATTTTTAGATGCCTGTCTCTCAGTCACTTGGTCTCATAAAAGCAAATGCTGAATTTCAGTTGCTCTCTCTGTACTCTCTTGGCATAGCGTTCTCCCTTATGCAACTGCCGCTGAATGTTTTTTCCAAATTTTCGAAAATTCCTCTTAAGTCTTGAACCAAACCTAGAAAACATAACTTTTTTTTCTGACAGGTTATCACTGCCCATCCCGACCAAGTGAGCAGACAGTAGCTAGGACTCCCTGCGAGGCACTTGGGCTTTTCAGACTGACATTAGCACCTGAGAGGTAATGAGGCCCAGCCAGGCCTCTGGTGCAGACGGTTGTTGTTCAGGGCTGGTGCAAGGCATTCAAAGGATATAAGAGGCTTTGTGGAGCCCATTTTATTGCCTATAGAATGAGAATGAGGATTTTTTCTGCCACTTTTCATCAGCATTGTGCAAAATGCTTTTCAACTCATAAATCTGCTCGCCTGGCAGCCTGCTTTATCTGTATACATGCAGAGATCGCAACTACCAAGTTTCGCTCCTATTCCAAGTTGGGATAAGCTACACCAGAGCTAGATTTAAGGCAGCTTTATCCTTCTACCTCTGTGCTGTTGCCAGGACTACAGACGACAGACTGGTATTGGCTACGTTCGTTCCTATGATGGATGGGCACAATGAAAGTTCTTCTGCCTCTCTGGGTGCTCCTTTTCCCTTCAGCACAGCTACCCTCCTAAAGCAAGCCCTTTCCCTTAGCCCACTACCATATCACATGTAAATAGCTTGTTTTCCTTTGTTTCATTCTTGCCACTCCATTTTTTTCTATTTCAACTCAATTTCTTCTTCTTATTGAAGGAGACTAAATTTCTGTGTCCAGTTCTGCAAGCTGTATTTTTCTAAAAGATGATGACTGTTTCATCCACACACAGTGATGTAAATTTAAGCCGCTGATCTCCCAGTTCCAGGGACCTCGAGATTTCTAGAGCTAGATGATGCATTTCTAAACTTTTCAAATTTTCATGGATTTAGAGCACAAGTGGGAAACATTATCAGACTAAATTCTACACTTAAAAGCCAGAAAGTGAGCCAAAATGAACTTACAAGCATTAGTTCCAAACCTGAAATTGACGTGCTTGTTTAAAGTCAGTATTCTAGGTGCTGTTTGGCCACAGGAGATGTAATTAAAATGGTGTTTGTGACAAGCAAAATAAAATCCTCGAAGTTGGTCTCCCTTACATACTAACCGCAATGATTTAGCCCAAGGAATACGTGGTGATGTTTTTTATATCAGAGCTTTTGAGGGTATTTTTTAAAGAGCAAGCACATGATGGAGGCATATCAGGCAATTTGACATTGTAATAGTGTCTGATCTCCACCAGCCAGACTCTGCGACCAGCAGCGGGGAACGGGGCATCAGCTGGCAGCTCTAAGTTCATATTCAAAAGGCTGAGGTACATCTTGTGAGCCATCTGCGCCCTGGTCTCAGGGGGACAGAAAACACACAGAAGTGCTTTGAATTCTAATGTCTGCATTGACTTCTCAGTGCCCTCTGCACTGGCACCCTATTTCCCTCCGCGCTCAATGTCATTTGCCTCATACTCGCAAATCCAGCTAAGGATCTATGCTAAGTCATCGCAGTTCAGCTGAGGTGCAGCACTTTGTAATATCCTGACCATATCTCTGTAACTCTCCCTTTTCCTCCTATTCTCTGAGCAGACAGAGTTTCTTGCTTGGAAATAAGAATCTAATGTGGAAAAGGAAAGAGCCTCTTTGCTAAAAATGGAGTTAGGTAGGCACCAGATAATATTTCTCTATTTTCTAAGAAATGCTATACAGCACAGATCTTGAGACATCGGATACCAGAGGCTTACCAATAACTTACTCGATGTATCTGTCTTTTCATTGACCGATCTACGGAAATTATGTGAGATTTGCCACTCACTACCCGTTTCCTGGAGATGTTTTCATGAGAAACTGTTACAACTCCTGATAAATATTCTTTGCAAATCCCAAATAGGGAGAGGATGACAGGAGAGAAGGGTTCCACTACAAGCAGAATAATTACATCAGACTTACTGTGGTGCAAATGAAGTCAGTATTTGGCCCTAAGCCTCTGTCTTAAAGATGTAAGTCTAAATGTCTTTCTGAAAACAGCAGTTACAGTACTTTCCAGCAAATTAGGCAACATTCCAGGGGTATACTTGGGTTTACTGGAAATGATCCTTTAATTCATAGTAAATGAAGGAGTAAAAATTATGATCAGGTCAAGAGACAGAAGTTCTGAGATGCACTTCAGAATGTAGATCAATAGTCAGAAAAATTCAAAACAGACTCCCAGCTAAGTGTCAGTGCAGATTTTCCTCATGAAATGAATAAAGTGCTGCTCTATTGGCAACCTCATTATTCACTACTTAGCAGAAGCAGTAATGACTTTAGGCAAATGTGAATATTGAACCTGAAAGGTCCTAGTACCATAAGCAGGAAATGAGCACAAATGGCAGTCGTGTTATGTTGTGGCCCCTCAGAGGGCCAACAGAGCAGAAAACAGGAACTCAGAATTTGAGCAAACTGTTCTAAAACAGAGCTGCTCTGAGAGTAGGGGGATGGAAAGTGAAGCAGAAAAAAGCATGTGAAGTTCCTTTCCTTGTTTACTGTGTCTCTTTCTTTGAGAGAGTAGAGGCCCCGCAAACACAATGCATTTCTAGTAATGCTCAGGGGTAGGTGGATGGCATAGAATCCTACCTCCCTATTACACCACTTAACAGGGAAAAACATGAACCGTAGCTTCCTCCACAGGAATGCCAAGCTAAGCAAGGAGTAAAGTATGGGAAACACACATAGAAAGTCTGCATGAAAGATACTACTGTATATAACTGCAAATTGTATTTCATCAGCCAATGCACCCTATTTTGTTTAACGGGCTGAATAGCTCTCTAGGCAGAGCTGGGCTATTCCAAGAGACAATATGGTGGCCACTCTGGTTCTGACATGTCAGAGTGGGTTCAAAGCTCCCCAGAAGAACAGATCAGACTAACTTTTACTGGCCCCAAATGCCTTTGAGCAGCAAAACCTCAGTGCTGAGAAAGCAGACTTGGGGTGGCAGTGAGACTATGCCAATGGTATCTTGTAGAAGAGAAACGGTCAGTGGGGTTTAAGAGAAAAGGGAAAATGACAGTGAGTCATTTGGGATCTCAGGCTAAGCCTGAGGACAGCTGCGAACTACAGTCAGTTGGTAAGGTTTCAGACAAAAGCTCTTACAACCAGCAGGCTTTGGGGGCTTTACAGTAGGCTTTGAAAGACTTGAGTAAAGACAACTGCTTCTCCTGGAGATCAAGCTCCTTACTCTTCTTTGCCAGTTCTGCAAGAAGTGCTCCTCCGCCAGCAAGGACCTGAGAGGAGCTGGGGCTTGCTCTGGAGGCTGAGAAAGAAATGGGGCTAGGAGGAAGATATCCACCCAACTCCCAAAGTATGCTTTCCCTCAGCAGAGGTGAGGATTGTCTGTCTGGTTTATGCTAATCTCAGTCTCCTTCAGTACAGGTACAGGAGACAACCTCCCACCACCCTACACTGTCAGCTTCTTAGTACTTTAAACTGTTGAAGTGGTAAATTACTCATTCTGATAACCTCTCCCCAAAAGTCGTAGTCACTCTGCTGTGTTTCAGCCAAGAAAAACATTTCTCAGGAAGATGAGAAGGTAAGTAATAGTTATTCTTTTTCAATAGCAGACAAAGGAGGGAGCAGGGTCTTTGTGGGGAAGCTGGCTCTGGAAGACAGATATAGCAATGTCCAGTTGCACTACAGATATTTTGATGAGCTATATTACGTGTGTTTAAAAGATCTCAAAATAAATTAGATGGAACATACTTGTATTTTTTTAAGGAAAACAAAGGCACAATTGTCCTTTTACTTTGAGGAAAAAGAATAGACAAAGTGATAACTTGCACTTATTTGAGGCAAGTAATGAATATCTCACCATAACAAGGTGCAGTCTATTTAAAATGTTATGTACGCGGTGCTTTTTCCTGCTCCCAAAAGCTTAGAAAAAGCTGGATAAAATTACAGGGTGTTACAAAGTTTAAGAATATCTGTGGCTATAGTTAAGGATACTGTTGCTATTTAAAATGCCTGTGTATGATTAAAAACATTTTGGTGTTCCCAGATTCTCAGATCTCTCTGCAGGGTAAGCACGACCTTTATAGTGATGAAGTGGTAGCTTGCCATCCCTAACAATTGTCTTAAGCAATTACTGAGGAAGCCATTTCCAGCAATTGGCTCTAGCATTTCAATCGCTACCTACAGTTTGAATAAAATTATCTGTAAAACTTTCCCATAAAAGGGGTGACTTACAAAGAATTCATAGCTTTTTGGATGCCATGCCTAGTGCAGGCTGCACCGTAACAAGGTAGCAGGCTTCAATTAATGGGTGTTTCTTGTGGTTCCTCGGGCCCTAGACTCAACGTGGTTCTTTATGGAGATCATCTGGGGGTCCTTACAGTTCTCATACTACCCAGGTTTCTTAAATCCCTCTGGTACCTTAGAAATAAATGTGATTGGAATAAGCTGAGATCTTTCTCACTATTTTTTAAACTTAATTATTGTCTGTCCTCTGATTACTCCACAAAGGGCTGGATGAAAAGGGAACGTAGTAGGCCAATCTCTTCCTTAATGAGACCAGTTTACATTAGTAGGAACCCAGAAAAAGAAGTGAGAACTGGAATTATACACATTTTCTGTATTATTTCTCTTCTCTGATGTAGGAAAAAAAAAATCTTTTTTTTTTAGGAGTTGGTAAATCTATGGATACCTAATGGAATTCATAGTCATCAGACAAGGAAAGGTAGAAAAACAGTGTTTACTGAGGCCGTCTGTAATACACTGTGATTTCATCGTAAAAGAAATGGAATGCACAGAACAATTTTTATGTTCAATGCTGTAAGAAAAAGTAGCTGTGAAGAAGCATTTCTAGAATTAAGTGATGCAGCATGGAAAAGCTTAAAATTACTACTTACTGTAAACATATATTGAAAAATCTACCAGTCAGTGTTTGTAAGTTTTTTCAGCATCTGACAGGTGAATTTTTTTCACAGGGGTAAACAGATTTCTCCAAAGACAGTAGGTTTGAAGCAGTTGATTTTTTATTTGTTCTTGGATTTGGGGTTTTTTGTTTCTTTGTTTTTTCTAATGTGGTTAGGAGGATTCATGGTTCTCCCAACGTAGCTAAAGTTTGTGAATGAGGGTCAGTTGCCAACTCAGGGAAAAGGATCTAGAAAAAGTGAGATTACTTTGATTTAAAACCAATTCTAGCACCTAAGTCATTCAACTTGGACCTCTGCCATGAAACTAATAACCAGATTGGAAATAAATGAGGCCGTGAGTCCAAACACTGTAAGTTTAAAGAACTGTAGTCTAATTAGGATCCAGGTATTGTGGAGAGCTCCCTTAACACTGCAGTTTAACACAAGACCAGACTTAAAGGACAAGGGTACTGCATAAGAGCAATCCTTATGTAACACCTCCCTTTTGTCCATTGTGTCTGAGTCACAGTAAAATGTTATTTCTCCTATAGAAAAACACTGAATGCTAAGGAATACATAACCAAAACTTAACTGAGCAATTATTTTAGTTCTCTAATACAGCAAAATTTCCTGTCTAGTTGTGCAACACATCCTGCCCTGTTGCTTGAAGTTGCATTGGATTCTCTCATGTGAACAGTTCATTATTTCCCTCCCATTACTCAGTGTGAGTAAAATTAAATTAGAAATATAACATTAACTGGCTAGGGAGCTAAAAATACCCGTTCTTTCAAGTACCACAACTTGAGCCTGTTGTATCTCAAGGCTGGGAAAAAAGCAAAGAATGAATTTCACTGGCATTAACATATGCAGAGGGACCTGTCACAACCACTAACACTGATTCTCAAAAGCAACTTTCCTCTGCCAAACACTTATGTATTCTCAGACTGACAAACAAATTAAAGGGGGAACTGAAGCAGCTGAATACCACTCCAAATTCTGTCCAACTCTTATTTGGTTGCAAGTGAAAACTTTTGTGCCAATATGGCACAGAACTGTCCTCAGAAATGTTAGACGAGGGGTTCATTTCACAATAGATTGAGGGAGGCTGCTCTGGAAGAAGCTGTTGGTTTTATGGCATCTGATTTGGTGTCATGAGAGGAATGTGTTGCAGACCTTGGCCTGTGTTCAATTTAAAATTGGAAACACAAGGACTATAATTAATTTAGCTAAGGGGAAGCTATAGTAAACTGCAACTTTTAAATGTAGTTGTTTGTATGATGTGTGAAGGCGAACCTTAATGTTTGCTTCAACCCTACCAAGAGTTTCAAAAATGAAAAACTGTATTCCCCCCAGCCTCCAAGCTCCCTTTGTAATTGCCCAGCCTTGCACGTAAACTTTAAATGCCTTTTGAAGGTCATGGCGTGGAAATTACTAAATGGGGCTGCTTATGTGGTCTCCTAAAAACCACAGTGTACATCACCATTGCTTCATCTGTGTCATTTCCCTTGCGCACCAGCTACTGTTTAGCTACACTTAAAAAAAAAATCAAGCAACCCCACCCTACCTCTCACTGTTTCAGTGGACATCTGATCACTAGTTTATATCCTTCTTCTGTGTCCTTCTTAAATGCACAAGCCAAATAGACTGTTAATAGGAACGGGGCCAACCTTTTGTGTTTTGGGGATGTAGGAAGTCCAGAAACGCTTGGCATTTTGAAAATTTTCCCCGACAGCTAAAGATTGCCTGCCCTGCCTCCCTGTGGTTAGTGCCCTCCATAGCACATCACCGGGCCGAAGAGCGCAGCGCGTCCTGCGAACCCCTGCCGGGCTCAAAGCAAAACCCCTCCTGCAAGGGCTCTCCCACCAGCTTTTTTTAAAAGGCTGCAGTTTTATCTGCTGTGCTCTGTGCAGATGGCCCATGATTTCTTTCTGGATTCTCTTTAGGGAGGGCTGGCTTAGCAGGATCCGGTGCTGGATGGAGAGAACTTGTACTGAACTACTAGCCCATGCACCTCTTGAAAAGGCAGACACCCAGCACAGCAAACAAGCTGCCAGGCCTCTAAATGGAAATTACTTATGTGACCGCATATGTGGTCCCCTGCAACCACTTCATGCATCGTCAATGCTCCATCTGCGCCCTTTCCTTTACACACTACCTAGTGCTCAGCTGGGCAGAAAAGAAACAACCCCCCCCAGTTTGTAACGAGCTCTCTAGACACAGCTCCTGTCTCCATCAACGCTGGCACGGCCCTAAGGAGGGGCCGGGTAGCAGACAGCTCGCCAGCAGCTCTGCAACTCATTTCTCTGACTCATTTGAGCCTGGCAATGTTCTGGAATAAGCAAAAGGGAATTCTATGTGCTGTGGAAGCCAAAAGCATCAGAAGCGGCAAAACAGCATGTCAGTAATCCTGGAGCTTCCCTAATGCCTCTCTGATTATGAAGAGATATTAAAAAATACCAAGTAAAGTAAGACACATTCTAGTGTAGATTAGCTGAACTCTGAGCTCCACTAACTGAATTAAAATTATTCTACATTAACAAATTAATCTCACAGAGGAAGACATTTCAACGAAAGCTTTTATAAATCTCTTGACTAGAATTTGGTTACACTTATCTTTTTCCAGTCTAAAGCCTGATTATACTAGTGGTGGCTTCTTTGCTTTCTGGAATAGATTAAAGGGCATTTGTTATGCCAATAACAAATAGGGCCACAAGGATGATCAGGGGGGTGGAGCACCTCTGCTACGAGGACAGGCTGAGGGAGCTGGGGCTGTTCAGCCTGAAGACGAGGAGGCTCCGGGGAGACCTAATAGCGGCCTTCCAGTACCTGAAGGGGGCCTACAGGAAGGCTGGGGAGAGCCTGTTTACAAAGGCCAGTAGTGACAGGACAAGGGGCAATGGCTTTAAGCTGGAGGGGAGCAGGGTTAGATTGGAGATTAGGAGAAGGTTCTTTACTGTCAGGGTGGTGGAGCACTGGAACAGGTTGCCCAGGGAAGTGGTTGAGGCTCCTTCCCTGGAGATATTCAAGGTGAGGCTCGACAAGGCCCTGGGCAACCTGGTCTAGTTGGGGGTGTCCCTGCTGACTGTGGAGAGGTCGGACTAGATGACCTTTGGAGGTCCCTTCCGGCCTGGGCAATTCTATGATTCTATGATTATTATTAGCCTTCCCCTTTGTTTTACAACAAAGAACATTAATAAAATTACTATGAACAATGAAACACTTTAGCACAATTTTCATTATTTGCATAAAATAATCACTTGTATTTAGAACATTTTCAAACTTCATTAATTCTGTTGGCTCACTGACCATGGAAGTGTAGCTCACAAAGGGTGATGGTCTATGCAGCTGATTTTTTAGTGTTCAAATACTACGGTTTGCTTCTGGTATTTTTAACTTCTCTTGTGAGGTCTGAGCCTAGTCTTACTTCTCTTAACCACTAGAGGGCAAGATGTTCTCATGCAACTGCTTAATAAAAGACTAAGACAAACTATATTCAAGATGTTAATTTTAAAAGTACCTAAACTTCCCTGAAAAAAAGAGGATTACCCAAATAAGAAAAGGAAAGAATAAATATTAACTTAGACAATCCTAAATGGTTAATAGTGGTATAGAAAAAAAAAAAAAAGGATCTTGGGAAATCTTACAGCCTCTTCTCTCGCCTGAGATCCCACACCCGCATTTTTCAATTATTCTACAGTTATCAAACTAGAAAAAAAATCTTCTACAACTGAACATAAATATCAATATCCTTTGGGATGTATGTCTGTGTCTGAACTTAAGGAAAATATATTTTTATTATACTATGTTTCGTTCTTTCCTAATGAATTAATGCCCAAAATATCAATAGGTCATGAATAAACAGATCTAGGCACAATCTCCTATCTGCTACTGAAGGATGAGTCTAAATCAGATTTGCACAGATGTAAGGAGATTTTTTTACTGCCTATGTTTTTATGAAATTTTTGCTAAAAGTCCATGATAAATGAAGAAAGGTTTTCCTCCCTCCAGATTATTCCCCACTACTCAGTATTTGGACAACCTGACTTTCTCTAAGCACCACTTTCAAGTTTTCTCTCACAATTGCAATCTGAGAGCGACTCTCCTCTGAACAGGCACTTTTAAGTTCTACCCCTTTGTGAATGTCATATTGGTTTTGGTATTTGGGCGCACTTTATGGGCCTCCACTTGCACCAGCTAGCTTATTCTACAGTGCAGTCTTTTGCAGGTAGGAGCTATCGGCCAGCTACTTGCTGTCAGATATAGATGTCATTGGGATCACCATTTTCAGATCTTTCCCAGAACCCATTTTTCAGTGGATTGCCATTTTAAACGGCAGTTAAAGCCCAACTCTTCCAGCAGACCACCAGCGGAAAGCCAAGCAGGAGAACTGTGTCACACATAGGTCTAAAGTCCCCTCAGGCCAAAAGTGCAACATGGAGCCAAGAGTACGCTTACCACTGGAGGATACATTCTCTTGCATTGATAGATAGAAATTTTTTAAAGGACTGTTATCTTACTTCTAAAGAGATAATTTAATATTAATTCCTAGAATTAATCATACATACAGTTCCTGGGGAGAACGGTTATCCCTGCTTTCATAACATTCTAGATAAATACTAGATGGCACTCAAAATTTCTGCAACTTGCTAGTTGCAGAAACTTTTTAAAACCAAAGAAACATTAGATCACACAGTAATATCCTCAGTGACCTGCTCTTCTACAATCTAATAAGAAACGGCAGTTTTAACCATACTACCTCTAGCACTGACCAGTTTTGAGTTTGTTTTTGATTAAAAAATAAACATGAGATATTTGTCCTTCTAGGACTTCATAATCATTTCACAGAAACTGACTGACCGCCACAGAATGACAGGGCTTAGATGCCTTCTCAAGGAGCACAGTCTGAGAGCAGCAATGGAACAGAGAGACCTGAAACAACAATACTGACAAGTCTCAGTGGCAAATCTACTTTCTAGCTAGAGTAAGAGTCCGCTCAAGCACTCAGGACCGCAAGAACTGAGGACCCAGTAAAGACCCCATTTATGCAGCTAGTGGAGAAATAAAACAAACAGACTTTCTATGTAGGACCAGCTACACCATTAGTGCATAGTGCAACTGGGAGCAGACACTGTCTTAGAGGAATGACAGGGAAAGACATAAATAGAAACAAGGCATGGGAAGAATTTTCTTTACTGTCTTGCCATTCAGTAACTTGTGACAGCATTTTGTTGAAATCAACAATGGGGCTGAGCACTTGGCAACATGGTCTGAGGTAAGTGATAGCTGGATGATGAACATGGCATAAGAATACCACAGCCAAAACACTTGGTTATCTCTCTCTTTCATCAAGGTGATAAAAGCATGATTTCTAAGTCATCCACAAGTCACCCAGGGTCCTGACTATTTTTAACAGAGGTACCTACCACACTGTAGAGTAAGAAAGATTGTTTTGTTCAGTAGTAACCCCTGAAGGCAGAAGATTAAATACTTGCAAACTTACCATCTATTTTTCAAACAGGTTTGCTTTTTGAATTCATGTAACAGAAGCTTTAAATACATACCCATATTTACAGATGCAGTTATGGCCAAATCCTGTAAACCTTTTACAACTAAACATCTGGCTATCCTAATTAAGATAAATTGATACGGTAAAGTAGCCAAACAATTAGCTGTTGGGATTCCACATGCAACTGGAAACACACAGAGAGTGATTTCAAATGTTTTCCCTGCAAATGCATCTCTACAAAATCAAATTGCCCTTTTATAGACCTCTCTTCTTCCCATGCACACACCACCGGCAATGAGGAAACATACCTCTTCAGTGAAAGTTTAGTACCTATGGCAAGAGGAACTAAGTATGCAACATCTTCTTGCTATGATCTATATCCACCCACCAGCTATGCACATATGAGAAAATATATTGCATACTTCATAAGAGATAGAGGCAAAAACCAGCCTATCTAAAAGCAAGCTTTAAATTATAACAGGCACATGCAGTGAATAACGTTCAGACAATATCTCATGTTGAAGGCCAGAACGTTCTCAATCCTTTTATAGGTAACTCAGAAAGAGAATAGCAGGACCTCTTCTCACGCTATATCCCAAAAGGCCACAGATCTTTCAAGGCCAGTCCCAGGTTTTCTAAAGGCGCACAAACCATGTGAGAAGTGGGCTGAAGTCACCTACCTCACCATGAGGAACTGCACCTCTGAGGAGCTCACTTTTTGCCTTTAATTTTGCTGGACTGGAGTGAATTCACGTCACTCCAAATCGTTGCTGCAAATATTGTCATTAAAGGAGCCAATAGAGTAAAAGTAAGGGCGCAGAAGTCAGCATACAGGCTGATAAACAGTCCAGATTTCTACAATTTGTTTATGCAGTCTAAACATAACTTCTAATTAACCACTTCTTTTTATAATTCACTGACAGATTTCTCAGGAACTGCTGGCATTAAGCTCCTTTCTAGTGTATTACTTATACCTAGATCAGTGAGATAATTGATCCACAGCTCCATTAAGACATTCTGCAAACGAAGATGACTTGCAGTTTTAGTTGTCCAGGGTCTGGTTCTTTACATTAAGAGTGCTGGATGCTACTTCAACACCACAAAACAGCCATAAACCTAGACATCTTCTTTATGTGGGATACTTCCCCCAAAACCCATCTATTATCTTCCAGATACCTCATCAGATGGACTGCCTTGCAGAGAAATAGGGAGATAGAAAATGTGTCTCACAACTGGGACCCATAAGGAACTTCAAGTGCAGCAACAACGTGGCTGCTGTTTCATCTCCTGATGCAAAATTACTGATGCAAAAGCCTACAATACACGAGGCATAACTGCTGCCTAATTCAATCTGAGTAAATCTCTAGATGCTTTTTTACTTCCTGTATCTGAATCAGAGCAAATAAAGCTGTGAGAACAACTGCTTTTCTAGGACTCTGATTTCTGAGTGGGATAGAAAGAGAAATAAGGTGCAAGATATTTTGTTTTGGAAGAAAACCCCAACATTTTGCAAGTATCATTTCACTGCTACATAAATCCTTACTTTGCCCACATCTTAATTCCAGCATATAGCTATAGTGTTTGCATCCCAAAGACATAGATGAATTAAGAGAAGGTAAATAAAAGGAAAACTACACAGATCAGAAGAATGTGTGGTACTGTTTCCTAGAGCTGCATAATTTCCCAGAGCTACACTGCTCATGTACAGTTTTTACATCTAATACCACTGTCCTCTGTTCTTTAACAAGGCAGGGAGGATTCTATACTATTTTGCTTGATAAAAGAAAGTATTCCCACAAGCATGAGATTAACTTAATATTTTAATTTTTGTAATTCCTTCCTTTTCTCTGTCCTATTTGGTTTTATGTGGTTTTCCTAATGTAGCATATCTCCAAGAATGGCGACTGACAAATGTTTGCCTGTGAGTGACTCAACCTAGCGTGGTTGCTTTGTGAAAATTAGATCTTTTTATTAGCTTAAATGAATCAAAAAGAGGAGGGTGTTCTAAAACTCCTTCCATTCAGTCTCCCTGAGATTTTTCTCTTTGGGGAAGTTGAGGAGTACATACCTCAAACTTTACTTCCTCAATGTTTCTTCATGGAAAAATCCAAGCAAAATGAATGGAAGTTGTCTATACACAATTCTTCCAAACATGCAAAATAAACAGAAATCTTAGATTGTTTGTTCTAATCTACATAATCTACTTTACCTTCAATAAGGGGTAACAAAAATGTTGAAGTGATTTTTCTCCCTTGAAGCAACAGTGTCCCTTTTGTTTCTATTTTCAAACAAATTACAGTATTTAATATTAATGACTCAGATCAAAAAAGGACAGAAAAATACAACCGGTTGGACTGAGAGCCACTCCCATGGAAGTGATACTGTTACAGATTTGATTTTGAATAGACTTCTCTTACTTTTTCTAGAACATGCATTTTGCATGTTTCTGCATTTCTGGGGGAATCTGACTCCTTTTTCAAGAAGCTGGATATAAGAAATCAAACATTCATCTGCATAGAAGTGGATACTGTCTAAATAAGTGAGAGATCCAGTTCCAAGACTTTCTCAGTGACTTGCACTTGCAGCACTACCAACTGCTGTTTCCATTTTTCCATATTGCACCCAAATGTATGGCTGTCTTCAGAGATGACATGAACCCTTCACTGATGAATGGTTTTCACAGAAAGGAACTTTTCTGCCAAAGTTATAACCTTTCTTAAAGATGCATCTATTTTACTTCTGGAAAAAAAAAAACACAACAAACCTAAAAAAAAACCAAAAAAACAAAAAACCAAACAAAAACTACTATAGGAAACTTTCTGAGATACAAGCTAGGCCTAATTACTTCTGAAGGTCACATAAGTGATTTTCTTGAGCAAAAAGCAGTGGCTACAATAAATTAAATATCTGTAAGGTTTTAGGTTCTGTATCAATGAAACAGGAAAACAAAATGCTGGAAAGTTGTCAAGAGAATTGCCCAGAGATTCTCCAGGACTAGATTTATGAACACTAGAGAAAATTCTGCTGTGCCTTAGGCAACAGCTCAGGTGCAAGAAGTGAAGCATGAAATCTAATTAGCCTGAGCTTGCAGGGCCCATAGCATCACTCATAAAATTATCCTGCCTTTTTGAATATTCAGCCTCCTAACTGGATTGATCAATTCCAGTGCCTTCATTTTTAAGCTCCCCTTCACCAGTACCCAAATCCATATGCACAGCTATGTGTTACACAAGTAGACCACACTCACCACTGTGAACTGGGCATAACTTACAAAGTTAGTAGAGATCTCCAACAGCTGAGAATGTGGCTCACTACTAATTTAAAGTAATGTTATAAAATAGGTAGACAGCATTGAAAAAGGAACTCCATTTGGGGAGTTTGTTTGGTTTGTGTTTTTTTCCCAAACGCATTACCTTTCTCTGCCTCATGGGAAGAGTATCAACACCGGTCCTACTCTGAGGTGAAAGTATTTGACACAAAGAACCAGGCATCATATCTGAATTAAGCAAGTCACTTAAATAAGCGTCACTGCAAAGGGTGCTAAATGCACACTGGCTACTCTAGTGTGGTACTGCAACCGTGAGGCCAACTTCAGTAACACAGTAGCCAAACATCACAACCCTCAGCATCTGGAGACACTGGAAACTATTGCAAAGGAAGTTAAGAAAGTTCAGGGGTTGCACATACACCTTGTTTATTTCACAGTCCAAAGTCTGGTAGTTGTTTTCATTCATACCTTTTATGCCACTGTATATATTCTGGACCAACTTGTCGATCAGAGCAAGTGAAAAGAGAACCCATCCGAAAACTAAACATACTTTCTGATTTCTAGCAGAACAGCAGAGAACTAGAGTGAAAACAAATATCTTAAAATGTAATTGAAATAACACCATTCTTCCCATACCTACTTTCTATCAAGGGTTGCTTTCTTTCCTAATCTGGTGGCCAGGTAATGCCATCACAGCAGCACATTCTGTGCACAAAGTACCCTTGTGATATAAATAAAACCAGGTATCAGTGAGAGTAGATTATACCAGAAAGCAGAACTGCTGTTTTCAGAGCAACTTCAGTGTGCCCTTGGGATCAGTGAAGCATAGGTCTTATCTTGTTAACAGTTAGAGAACCAGCTACACTATTACATTTCCTTCCCGTTTTGGTCAAACAGCGCCACAATGTGTGTCAACATAACCAACCTATTCCTCTCTGCCTATTCTCCGTAGAACTGAAGGGAAATAGCACAAGTTGTTAATCTTTGAATCACCAAAATTAATCTTTTTTCTTGCCTTGCTATTAACTCATTCCAAGAGCTAAGCAAGTCAGGCAGATCTCAGGGATGTTTTCAACAAGCAGTAGGATCTGCCTTAGGTCATAAGCCTCTAGTTAAACACCTGCAATAACACCTGTCTTATAAATGCTGCTGTTAATCCCAGCGAAGAAAAACAACTTATGTAGTTTTGCTTTATGTTTTTAGACATTTGGAGACTCACGCTGTGAGGCATGCTTTGAGTCAGAAATTGATCAATGTAAGCTCTGAATATGCATGCCTGGTTTTAAATGTCTCTTCTAGATTACCCTGTTTTGCAGAAAGGGGAGGGTCAAAGCTAAACTGTGAGCAGCTGAAATAATTCCATTCATATACTTGCAAATATTTATCCGCCCTCATCACAGGATGAATATATAGGTTGAGCCTACTTGGTCATACCAGTTACATTTGTCCTAAAGCATTCTTCGTCCATTTAGCTGTGACCATGGCTGATCTGCTTAGATATAGTATCACATATAGTAGCATAAAGCTGCATCATGAGGTCACCTAGGATGTGGGCACATATATTTCTCTGTTTCACCTACTGCTACCCAATGTATGCAGCCCCCCCGGTGATGGAGCCTCATGAGCTTCAATCCCATCCCCTCCTGAGGTGCAGTAACCATCTACATTAATGTCAGCATTCTCCTAAATGCTGGCAAAATGATTTTTGCTCAGTCCACGCTTTCCAGGGACTAGGCACTCTTCTACAACCCAAATTCTATTGTAAAACGATTCTGTTCTCCATGACCACTGTAATCATATTTTAAAAGATTATGAACTTCCACCTCGATGCAAATGCTTCATGTTTGATATTGATAACCCTTGGACAGCACTGTTAACTATTGCAGTTAACTGGAAAGCTCTTCTGACCAACTAAGTACTTTCACATTGGGTTGTGAAAGCAACACCTAGCCCATTTCAGCTATGTTTCACATCCAAACAGGTTTGTTCATTTGCCCTGTCTCTCTGAGGAAGCAGAATCCCTCCATGGCCACAGAGTTATCTTACAGACTTTTCAAATGGAATGAGGTGATAAGGAAGGGATCAGAATAGCCACTGAAGTCACATCCAGCATTATTGATCAGTGCTGCCTGTGTGCCCCATATCACCAGGGGATATTTGAGACAGAATTTCACCTGCAGAAGGTGCAAACAGGAAGCCTTGTACACATCTAACATAGAAAGTGTATTTGTCTGAAGTATTGCTGGCTTATGAACTGCCTTTTTGTTTTCCTTCCTAATGAATCAAATAGGCTTAGTCAGCACAAGCGATATGGCCTTTTTTTCCGTGCTGCCATGCATATTTTTAACTCTTCTATTTCAGAAGCGCTTGAGAAACTCAGTCCTATGGTTTAATTAACAGCATGTGAGTGACTGCAGCTGCTTGGGTGTGTGTGGACTTGGCACCCCGGCAGACAGTATTCAGACAGCTACCCCGAGTAACTGTGCCAACGTACGTCATTATTAGAATGCAGTAATCCTGCTCCTCCTGTCCTACTACCACTGTGCTGGGGCAAAACAAGCCAAAAGTCTCATTGTTGGTTTGGACTAGAATAGGTGAAACATTTCAACCCCTGGGAATACAAACCACCTGGGCTTCAGAAAAGCATCTGTAAAGTTGCACAACATGCCTTTGTCCTTTTTTTTGTTTGTTTGTTGCCAGCTAAAAGATAGGTTTCACAGCATCCCAGCCGCTACTAAATCTGTTTGGGGTTTGAACCTCTGTGTGCCATCTGATTACTCTGATATTAAGTGTGCATTGTTTGAGCCAAAATCTGCAGAAAAATATGAGTAGCATATGAATGGAAACTTTCTAAGCAGCCATTATTTGGGAAATGACATCTCTAATCCAGATTTCTTTATGACTCACACAACAGGAGTTAAATAATTTGTTACTAATATTAGAAATGAACTGTGGGATTATTTAAAAAAACCTGCCTGTTTCCATCTTTATATAAACAATAATCTGTTAGACTAACAGAGGGTGTGCATTTTTTCAAATTCCTTGTAGAGCTAATTCTGTGACTGCTTATGAAATACACAAATTCCATTTCATATATACTGTTATATCAAAGCCCCATGAAGTCAGCAGAAACAATCCTGTTGACTACATGGGCTCCAGATGGACTTTGGAGAGCACAGTTTTCAAGCCCTTTCAAAGGGACCTTTGCTGGAACAAAGAAGATGTATAGATGAAACTACTGGTTTTCCAGATTATAATGCTCAGTATCTCTCAGATTTAATAAAATATTTGGTAATATAGCTTGTGCCTATCCACATATTTAGTCATTAGCAGAAACAAGTAGCAACTTTCCAAAGGCTACACTTGTTAGGCCCTGAAGATAAAATCTGCTTGGTGGTGGTAGTAGTAGCAGAGTAGTAGTAAATTTATACTTACCGGATGCATACTTAGTAGCTAGAAGGTACTGTTATCTGCCCAATATGTGCCTTACACACCAATCTGCTATCTGCCCAATATGCTATCTATCTACCAGTATCTGCTATCTGCCTGGTATGTGCCTTACATACCAATCTCCCCAATCTCGGGAGGGGTGGCGGTGGGGGCAGAGGGGATGGGGGGGGTGTTTCTGGTTGTTTTATTCACCCCAGTGCTCAGGGGCCTTGAAATATGCCATCCACTGCCTTCCCCAACATTGCTGCTAATATGGCTGATTTTCACTAAATGGTTTTTAAAGCATTTATAAAACACGTAATTGCATTACTGCTTTTAAAAGGGCTACAGTTTTCAGCTCTGCCTTGCTGGAAGGTAGTATGAGAGCCTAACGTTTAATAAAGCACGTCCTTGTCTGCTTCTATTCAAATGTATCTCTGCTACAACAAATTAATTTTCGGCCCTTTCTACCACAGGTTGGGCCTGCTTGCATCTGAGGCTACGCTCGAAGGGAGTTGGTAAGCACAGTTCAAAGCTTGGCATATAGAAACTTGAAAGCAAGATGGAAGACAAGAAAGGGATACAGGTGAAGGACAGGAAATGTAGATTACAATTAGATAATAGCTGGCGTCAGACAAAGGGATTATGTCAGTGTTTTTATGCTGGTTGGTTTTTAGCATTCAGGATCATCCATCATGTTCAATACATGTTGTGGATTCGTTTGCTTTGACTGGAAGCTGCAAGGACTTTGATAACTGGCAGAAAAAGAGAATGTTTCCAGTACAAGTTCTACTTTGCCTTATCACGAGTTGTCAACACAATTTTCTTCAGAGCTGTTGCATGTCAGATAGGAGGCAGAACATTACAGCCAAATCCAAATCCTGCTACATGTTAAAAGAGGAGGAAGTCTACATTACGGCTTTAGTATTATTTCTGGCCTAAACTAGGACTTCTGGTTTCCCATTTTGCAATTTTTTGAAGAACTGATTAGTCCCCATAACCTCTATGTGCTTTTCCTAGATAAGCTCAAAGATATACCTCCCGCTGAGAAACGTAAAATGTAACTTCAGAATGAAATACAAGCTTCACATAAAGATGCAATCAAACTCTTCAGGGAACTCACCACATGGCAATCAAATCCAAGTGCTCAATCTTAATCTTAACTTCATCCGTATCAGAGTCAGAACACTGCTTCCTTCATCTCTGTTATTCTTCTAGGCAGACCATACAACAACTCTTTCTCTCTCCTCTTTTATTCACAGCAGTGATATTTTCAGCAAAGCTTTTGCCAATGCAGATGAAAGCACTGGGCTTGTTTTGCTTTGCTACCAAGGATTTTCTCTCAAGGATATCAGCAGGCTGTTAGTATTAATAAATCCAAAGTTCAAACAACTGTCTCCATAGCATTATAGTTCTCCATAAATTCCTTTTTGTTCTTGTCAAACTAGCTAACCAAAACAAGGCCTCTAGCCACTCATTGCATCAAAGAATTCTCCATTTTCTCTGAGGCAAAAACATTTAAATAAATAATTATTTATTTTAAAATGTAAAACACTTTCATAAATAATCTCTCATATTTGCCACGGGTCCATAAAACAAGTTCTCTTTGTTTTAAAATTTTTAAGTTCTCCCACTCTTTTCCATAAAAAAAAATTCTCATATAAGAAGTAAACAATACAAGAATCACTTGCCAACAAAAAATAAGTCACTGAAAGAAAGTGAAAAAACTCAATGCTCATGAACAAAAGAATCCAAGCAATAACACAGCACCTTGGGGTCCAAGCTGTCTTGACTTTCTGTCCATCCACTACTAGACTCCCTGCTTGTGTTACAGATGTTATAACCAGATGCTACCAAACTTTAGCCAAGCTAGCCTCTTCATTGTCACGTGTGCTGTCACTTAGAAATGAGTACAGACTATAAAGGTTCGGGGTTCTCAGCAGAAGTAGTACTTGCAGAGGAAAACTGCCTTTTATAATAGTGTTGCAGCATGGACAGTACATAACAAATGTGCTGTGGTGTCATGGCAATGACTGCAGGCAACTAGGAGAAGGGAAAGTGGCAAGGCTGGGGAAAAAACAAATGCAAGAACAATTCTATCTTTTATCAATGTCCTGCCGAAAAATCTACCAAGTTTGGTACCTTCTTGAGTTAACACAGGGCTGAACTGTATCTACTCTGCCTGTCCAGCAGAGCAGTGAAGCAACTGTTCCCATGTTGCTGTGTACTCTTCCCCCAAAGTGAGGTAGTAACTGAGTGACAAGTGTAGGGACAGACTCTCCAACCACCCACCAGTCCTCTGCTCCCTTTCAGCTTAAACGCTCCCCATGCAGAACAGCTGGTGAGTCATAGCATGGCCACAGTCAGCAGCCAAGTAGAACAAAAAGACAGGGAGGGGAAAAGTCTTAGCTCATCTGTCTTAACTTCTTCGAAATGCAAGCTGGGTCCCTGTATTTAATACATTTTAAAATATTTCTTGGGAAAGTAGAACCCTTTAAACAAACCTAAGGCTTAGGAATTTTGCTGATAACAAAAATAGTTTTTCACATTGTTAATTCTTCAAAGTACATCTCAACATAACTAATGCTACAGCACTAATCCTCCTCTCCCTTGCAGTCATACCTATCAGAGATTAATTGATGGTGTATTGAACATTCAGTACTGCACAACAACTTAGAAACACTTGGACTTATCTCTACTATTCCTTACTATCCTGTAAGAATTATAGTAAGAATACCTGCTTTTAAATTTAAATTTCCCAATATCAGACTGGCAGTTTTTATAGCACAATTACAGATCACTAAGGCTTTGTTCTGCTAGGTTTGTATAGATCATAAATTCAGGCATACTGGATGCAAATGCATGCCTGCAAAAATAAAAGTTTATCACAACCTAATTGAAAAGCTAGTCAGCTATTTTGATGAAAGTTTGGAGACAAACCTTTAATGCTGATCAATATGCACCTCTGACTATGCAAGTGCCCATAGTACGTCTCATTCAAAACACGTGTTTTGCAGGTCTTCATAAAAAGGGCATCAAGCGATAGAAGGAAAGACAGAAACTGGCTGCCTTTGCTCTGAACCTTCAGGCATAACTCACCAAGCCTTCCCCTAAAGCATCTGCATAGTTATGGCTTTGGAGTCAGCAGGTGTTTGAACCACTTTCTTTACTGGTAGGAATAAGCTTACTAGTAGGAATGTTTTTAAAAGGAAAATGGGAAAAAATTCCTATGCACTGAGCTATTCTCTTCCAATATAGCAACACATCAATACTGCTTTTGCACACATCAATACTGCTTTTGCAATAAGCAGGTATCTACTTCCACTACAGGCAATAACTTAAGTAAATTAATATTACAATAAAGACAAAAGTTCATGCAGTTATTGAACTGTAACAGTACAGAGCAGCCACTTCACAGTTTCACTGCAGTTTTCTCCATGGTCTGGATTTTGGCTAGCATAGAGTTAAAACAAGGAGTGTGATCAGAGCTCCAAGCACTAGAAAGCCAGTTTGCACTGCAAATTCATTTGGGGACTCCACAGGAACAGTTCCATCTTCTGCCATAATATGTTAATATAAATGGATGTGTCAGACATTAAACATAATCTGTGCACTTGCTGTAGGCAGTTCCACTTGCTGGGCTCTAAAAGAAACGTTATTACAATGGAACTCCATTTGCTCCAAACCCTACCTCTGTCACTGACTAGACAGAGGAACAAAAAGCCTTCTTGCCTGGCACACTTGACATGAGTTTGGAGGAAGGGACAGACAGGGAGGGAAGAATCATCAGTGCAGAGACGATTCTCTGGCTTTTATTGGCTTAGCACTTACAAAAATGCAGCCTGTCTCTTTGCTCCTGTCAGGAGGCTAAAACAAGAGCTTCTGCCAACCTCTGCACAATCAGTAAGTTTCCACTCTCTAGCAGCACGAACATGCATTTTTGCCTCCAGAAGGAATGTGAGAGCATCATGTGAATAGGAGTGGTGCAGAGTCCAAAGGGCACCAGCAGACAGTCACTGATATTGATGAGAGCAACTTACCCAGATAGTTGAAAACATCATTGAAAGGAAAAGGATTTTTCTTATCAAGGCAAATACAAGAAAGGGAACTGTTGTCAATTATAACTGCCCCAGTTCCAGGTCACTGAACCACTTTTTTGAATCCAGCTGGTTTTATCTGAGAGTAACTGCCAAGGAAGGAGGACAGGCTGTGTGTCAAGGCTTGAGCTTAGTTGTCCCACTTCTCCCTGAGTTTTCTGTAAATTTAAAAACTCCTAAAAGTTGTTCTTCTCCTATAAGATTTAGTAACTTTGCTCTTCTGTATGGCAAAACTAAAGTTAACTAGTTAGACTCCCTGCATAACAGCTACTTCTCAGTATCACGTCTTCATTGTTTTTATGTTACAGCTTCTGAAAATGACATGAAATAGTTATGGCAGCTACTGCAGTCTGTCTTGAACCAGCTATAGATTTTTTTATTTCCTGCACTGTGATTTCTATAGGAGCAAGAAGTTTTCAGCAATACCAGACACAAAGTCTTGTCCAACAGAACTGGTCTTGTGGTGGATGACTCAGCTAACCTGCACTATGGCATGATAAGCATTTCACATACTTTGCCAAACGTATATTTCATATACAAATGCCAAATGCATTTTTGGGTGATAATTTAATTATTCCAAAGGTTACCACTCATTTCTTTCTGAAGTTCATCTTAAACATTTGGCATTGCAAGCTGCTAAGAAGACATGCGTTACCTCTATAGGCATTCCCTGATGCTCACAACAAACTGCTGCCATAGTATTCTGAAAAGGTTGTTTTGGCCCTGTTTCTTGAACAACCGCTTGCTAACTGAAGTCTAATAACTGGGCATCCTGGTGGTGACTTCAAAGCCTCTCATCAGCCTTGAAACCTTCATCCCTAATGGTGTTACTGACTTCACTAATTGTGGTGAATGTCAACACACTTGACTGATGACACTCCTGCTTTTAAAGATCCTGGAGTTAAGTGGCTGAGCAAGATTTTTGTGGTAATGCCAACATCAGTTTCATATAGGTCCCTCTAGCCGAATATAGATGGTTTAGCATGTCACCAGCACATATAGGACAGGTAGAAAGGTAGCTAAGATTCAGCTCAGTCAAGATGGTACATTTTGAGGTATTACTTTTCAAGGAGGTACATTTTTTGGTATTACTAAAGCTCTAACAAGAACCACGGTGGCATTCCCTCAACTACTAGAGTTTACTAACTATCCACAGTGCATCCTTCCCTCCATATATAACATGAAGACTGCAAAGGCTTGTTTCTGTTCTGGGCCTTGCCCTAGTTATCTGTGATGAAAGACCAGAGAGCTACCTCACCCTTTATGTGGGGTAATAGTGCATGTATCGGAAACTGTGGGTGGCAACAAACTAAGCAGGCAGCCTTTGGAGAGGTGTTATGCAGGAGCATGCTACATTGGTGCCACTGGCACTCTCTGTTGTCAGTGCCTGCAAGCTCACAAAAGGACAGAGTAATTTCCAAAGTCCTAGTTTCTCCCACCGCCCCTCTGAAGTATAGCTTTGTCAAACATATTTCTCTTGAAGCATTCAAAGAGAACTGCAGGTGACAGAACTGCTGACTGCAAATCTCCAAGTTACTTGAATTCAACTACGTCGTTAAGCACAATTAAAAACTTCCAGGACATTGTGGGAAATTTATTGCAATATCTTTAGGCTGAAATATATTGCTTGGTATTTTGAAGATGTTTCTTAGTCTGCATCTAGTAGCTCGAGTTGCTTTGCCTTTTCCATTCTTCTGGGTAGGCTCCAAGCAGGAAGACTTGCTGCTGGTGCCACTGCCACTCAGCTCAGTTACTAGGAAGGCCAAGTGGGAACAATTATGACAGCTCTTCTAGCTCCTACTGTCACCCAGGACCACAGCAGTAACAAAAAGGAAACCAAAAGGGTAAAAAGTGAGAATAGAGGTAGGTGCCAAAGTATCAGGTGTTCAGTCCCCTGTTTTTCTGCTACAGGCTGGACTAAATGGAATTGTATCTTTTGGGTAAGTATCTTTCTACCAGCTCTTTCCAAAGTAGGTAGAACTTCATGTATCAAGAGAACTTAAAGTGTCTGTCTAATATTAGGCAACTTAAACAGTGCTCGACACATCCTGATAGGAAATCAAGTGAGCTGATCTACCACAGGGGTAATTTCACTGAATTTCACTGAATTTTTTAGAGTTGGAAGGGACCATAGAGATCGTCTAGTCCAACTCCCCTGCCAAAGCAGGACTACCCAGAGCATGTCAGAGCATGTAGCGTTATATCTGGTCTCTTACCCTCAGAAGTACTTAAGAAATCATGTTACAGGATATAGCGAAAAAACCACAATCTAGCTGGCTAGTTCTCTAGAACATGACTGCAATAGAAGGAAGGACTCCTACGTCTCCCAAATCATCTAACACACTCACTGTGTAATGTCACAGCAGAATCTGTATTCTTCTATTTGTTCATCGGCTGTTGTTTCTGGTAGGGCTGTGGCTGGAATGAAATGCACAGCTAAACTGGAACACCATTACCTAATTCATCATCCCAAATTGTGCCTCCACTTTTCAACAGTGACTCAATAATTGGCTAGGTATGCTAATATTTACAGCCCACCTCAAGTCATTTTCAACCTCTTATCTGGCCAGTAAGTTTTCTTGAAGATGTTTTATAATACAAGCAGAAATCACCAGCCTATAGGGTCCCTGCTTTCAAGAATTACTTTTGTTGATAGCATTAATACCTATCCCTTGCAGACTAGTCTTACCCAAGACAATGCAACCTCCTCCTTAGCAGTGTTAGTCACCTGAAGCTCTTCAATTTCAGCTTTAAGATATGTTTAGTGTTTGCACAGACTAACATCTCTTCAAGAAAGTGCATGTGATACATAATAAAGAAATAAAACCAAATTATAGATCATATGCATTTGATTTGTTCTAGGATGAATTAGAAAAGATATAAAACATCTGTCCTCAAATGTTATATTCTTTTTTAAAGTCACTTTGGAAATAACTGAATAGCCTAAGAATGGAAGCTTTACAATTACTGACAACACTTGGCTTTGTAAACTTTACTGTCATCTTTCTCATCTGAAATTCTTGTTGCTTGCTTTAATACCAACAGTGATTTTTCCTATTTACAAAAGGAAGAAATAGTAGCACAGTACCTTACGCTGAATGTAACAGGGGAGGGGGATTTGTTAGAAAGATCCAGATATCTATCTGCAAACTAACTTTGGTGCATTGACTCAGCCCTCAACAACTCCTAGCTGTATGCGCTCTGGGAGCTCTACTCTCCACAGCACTGTTCTAATTTTATGTTGGCAAATCTTTTTAGTCCCATTGTCTCTAAAAAGGCAAAAGATTAAAGGAGTTACAACAGACAATAACAATCTGAACACTTACTTTAAAAAAAACCAAAAAATCTAATTTAACTCACACTGAAGACAGCACTCCTTTGACACATGTTGGCTATGAGATGGCACGTACTCTAGGTGGCCCAAGTAATACTGGCACTTCCTGATCTGCCTGCTTACAGCACTGAGCAGTGCCCAAGTGTACTGCTGACTGGAATCAGAGCAACGTGGAATAAACTTTCTTCTCTCTGCTTGAGCCTGAAGCAAGCAAGCAGAAGCCTGGCTGGTGGCTGCTCTCTGTTTTCCTGTCTTTGCAACTCTTCTGTGCTCTGATTGATCTAGGGGAGAAAAGGCCCCACAAACAATGAATTCATCCTCACATTTGGCCAATCCTGAATGCTCAGCACAGCAGCAGCTGTAATCTCTTTTTGCAGAGCTTTTCAGTGCTGCAGCAAGTGAGAGAGAAAAAGAACATGGCATCTCTTTTCACACTAGACTTTTCTAAGTGGTGGCGGCAAGGTGCCATTGGTTTTGGGGAGGAGGAGGAAGGTGGCACAGCCATCCCCAATTTGGGAAAGAGACCACGTGCACAAGTCATACAATATTTTTGAATTCAGACTGCTAACCAGAATAATCTCCAAGTACTTCTTCACTATTTACTGCTTTATAGACTTCAATGCAAGAAGAACTCTATTATAGTCAGAAAGGTAACACAAAAACAACCAATCACCAATACAATCCAAGTTAATTTATCTACAAATCCAGACATCTCTGTATGAATAACCTTTGGTATCATTCACTCAGCCTTATTCCTGACTGTAGCTCTGTACACAACCCTCCCTCTTGGGTGTGGAAACATATGTGGCTCCATCTGTCTCACAGCTGGCTATGCCTTCTTGCATAATAATTGTGCAGTATCAAAAACAATGTAAGAAATCACCATCAACTACCAGAGTGTGTTGCTCTGTGAGTTTGGCTCACTTTTCTAATAAGATGCCTGTAAATTTTCTGAGCTACAGCCAAATGACCACATCTGTTGTGGAGAGGAACACAACCCTGTAAAGCCCCTGATGTACTTCTCTCTCCTCCACAAGCCCAAGACTACAGGCCCTTAGAATCAGAACAAGCAACCTGCTTTCTAGCTTTACGGACAAACTCACTGTCAAATCACTTCTCAACAAATATTCTGATTCTGCATACACCTTACTTGTTAAACAACAGCCTCAGTGATGGCACCTCTGACTACTGGAGGCATCATTGTTTGGGGCCTATAAAACAAGGTTGGGAACCAAAATATCCCCTTTGCCCCCCCAAAAAAAGATAGACAGCACAACTGTATCCGAGGAAGAAGAAACCGTGGTATTTACCAAGTCCATTGGATTACAGTGCAGTGGAGGAAAAAAAGATATTTAAATGAGACATCCTAGATAATAAAGGTCAATGGATAAGTATTGTAGTTTCACCCCACAGAAGAAATTATCATTGTTGACAAAGACACTTAGGAGATAACATACTTAGGTTCCACTTAGAGCCTGAGGAACTCAAAGTGGCACATTGTTTGAGGTTTGCTAAGTTTTATTCAAACTGAAGTATTTCCTTCACACATATGCATCACAATCAACTTTTATTCTGAATGTTGAAGTCACATTGATATAATTGGAACACTGGAAAGTGAATGAGGTTGAAAAAAACCACTGCTTTCTGTAAATTAGGTTTGAACATTGATGTTTTCACTCAAAATCTACACTCTGCTTTCTATAATACAAGTTTGAACATTCAAGTTTTCACTGGCCATGTCTGTGATATATTGGATATAAACATAATCAAAGATTTGGCAGCTTGCTTGAAAGCTAAGTTCACACTTCCATTAAAGAGAGGAAAAGGCTATTACACTGGAAGAAGCCTGACGTTTATCCTGCTTTTAATTGGTGTCTCCATTATCTGACCTCTCAAAAAGAC
The DNA here is from genome assembly GCA_013399435.1 of Arenaria interpres. Classification (NCBI taxonomy): domain Eukaryota; kingdom Metazoa; phylum Chordata; class Aves; order Charadriiformes; family Scolopacidae; genus Arenaria; species Arenaria interpres. The sequence continues at coordinate 44,189 of VXAK01000083.1, forward strand.
TACAAAAGCAAACATCACAGTACATGTTTCTGACTTGCCTAATCTCTCCCTGTCCAGACTGATTTATTGATTTCAGTTGAAGATTAGCCAACACTGAACTATAACTGATTACATTCAGTGTGAATTAGGTTCTGTGTAGAGTCTGAAGAACTGGAAGTGTCACACTGTTTGAGGGTTGCTCAGTTTTATTCAAACTGAAGTATGTCATTCACATACATGTGCATCACCGCCAATTTAGTGTGAGAAGTCAATTGGTAGAGCCAAATTCTGTGGTATTCAGTGCCTGGCCAAAGATCACTAAAGTCAACTAAGTCAAGCCTCTATTGAGGTCGCAACCCAAATTCCAACTACTGAAGTTCTTGGAAACTGTAGTCAAAATAGCAGATATGTTTATCTGACCTCATAAACTTTCTGATCACCTAATAGTTTGTTGGTTTCGGATTTTTTGGTTGGTTTTGTTTTTGTTTTTGTTTTTTTTTTACAGACTGATGCCTAATTGCATATTGTTGACATCACAGTACATACTCCTTTGCTGCATTATACACCAGTGTTGTTTAGGTATATGAGTAACATATACCGCTTAAGCAATAATTTTGTTTCTTGTAAGCAGTGACAAAAAGGAGGAAAAAATTGGATCTATATTTCTAAGCTATTCTTCTATTTCTTTCCAGAACTAAGCTGAGATTGCAAATTAACTTCCACAGCAATTCATCCTGATATCACAAGCAAAACTAAGTATGTTTCTGAAATGACATCAACAGCTGGCAGTGCTGGAAAATTCTTCATATATAAAGGTTTCAGGATATATTTGTCATCTGATCTTGGAAACACAGTTCCTCCTTTTAGAAAATCTCACTAATAACTAGAAGCAGGAGAATGCAAAAAGTGCAGAACAGTTTTCAATGGTTCTGTGTTAAAATGTGCCATGATGTATCAACAACCCTTTGTTAGTTCCTCTATATGCTGTCTTTTAAAGAAACAGAAAAAGTCAAGTCTATCATGTTCATTCACTGGTAATCCAGCAGTTTTCGTTATTTATTTTCTATAGTTTTTCATTATGTTTATGGAAGAAAGTTGCACATGCACAAGGCAATTCATTTGCTGTTCTATGAAAGTCTTAAGGAGAAAATAGAAGCATATCCTCGGATTTCTAGTCCTTTCTAATACGTGACTAAGTCACGGGGGGGAAAAAAGTCATGGACTTGCTCTAGGATAGAATTCTTAAAAGCAACTAACAGATTTAGGAAACAAAAATTCCATCTGCTCACACTAAATATATGTTAGGTGAAATTGAAAATCTCACTTCTAACATTTAACATATGTTCAAATCTCAGGATTCGCACCCTCTACCCCTCCAAACAATTTAAATATACCACTGCAATTAGTTTCAGTAACTTCCTTGCATAATAAGTTTCCTGTAAATGCCACATACCTTTTTTACAAACCATCAGTATATTTTGAACTGCTTTTCACACATATATTTCAAAGGTGGTTTTGATATATTCTTTATGAAGGTTACATCAGTAGCTCTTTTATAGGGCCTCAGCCTGATAATCAAAGACTGTGAACAGTGGGATGGAGCAGCAAGAGCTGGGCTGCTCCCTAAGGGAAGGCTAGGGGCAGTCGAGGATGGCCACAACACTGGCAGGGCAGCAAGCTCACCCACAGGGCAGAGTTCCATAGCACCCAAGGTGGGTGATGACAATAGGTCCTGTCAACAGTCCAGTGATCATCAGGGAAAAGCAAAGTACCAAGTCAGATCAAAGGTCAAACTGAGAAATTCAAAAAAATAATTAACAAACAGGACTGGGATATATCTGCAATATAGCTCAGGTCAGGATTGAAGGCCCAGGTCTAAGCTTAAATAAGACTTTTGAACCCATGGGTACGTGGTGGGTATACACTATAGCTGGATCCATGCCATCTCTTCTACTGAAAACTCAAGCTCATACTGGGTTCTAAAAACTTCAGCTTTTTCTCTCTGACAATCTTTCCTACCTATGAGAAACTAAAGTTGCGATACAGAGGCTCCTCTCACCAACACTCTTAAGTCTGTACCATCATTACAGTGCGGCTGCCTTTTCCTTTATTTGCAATGACAGGTGGTTGTTAGTAACTAAAGCTTGATCTGTAGTAACTTATAAAAAAAATAATTCAAAACATCAACTCTAATGGAAGAAAGATATAAGCCTCAAGTTACACAGCAAATCTCTCATCAGACTCCTCTTCATGTAAAAATTGTGACCAAACATCTCAGAACTTCAACCTTGTGCTCCAGTCTGGATAAAACACAGTAACAGACAAAGAATCAAACTTTTAGTGATCTAGCCTCAGAACCTTAAGGACATCAGGAAACAAAGTCAGTACTGTACTACACAGCTGGGTTTAGGAACATCTGAATTCTGTTTGGAGATACTGGAAGCACATGTGTATTACATAATCACACACAGACTTGGCTTTGTGAACACATAATAGATTGCTGCTTTGCTCACAGGGCAAACTAAAATAAGGATAAGATTGAAATAGAACTGGAAGAACATTGTGGGAAAGAATAAAGAGTATATTCTTAGCCAGAAATTCTTATCTTTGACAGATGGAAATTGAAAAGATTCTTTTAAAAAGAGAGATGGAAAATTTCGTAGTATGATTAAAAATAGGGGGTTTGAAATGTAGGCCACCAATTGTGCTGGGTTATATGGAATTTCTGTTTCCTTCATGGGGAAAAATACACCCTGTTAGACATATGTTTTATCATTTAATCAAGATAATAACTGAAACTTCCTTATCACTTTATCATACATAAAAATTAGACATAGTTTTTCTCACCACAGTTATGAACACCACCACTCCAAATCCAGCCAAGACTTGAAGATAAATTTGTCAAAAACATCTCCATCGGTATAAAAAAATATATAAATATAAAAATATCTCCATCGTCACTGGTGTAACATCACAAAACCCACTGCTGTTTCCACAAGGTTGATAAAACTAAATTAATCCAAGCTGCAATTTCACAAAGGCTTAGGGACTTACAGCACGATACAAATGCAAGTACTTGAGGTTCATTGGGCAAAAATGTGCAAAAGATTTTCCAGAATATTTTCAAGTAACTGCTGGAAGACAACTCATTTGATTGGATTGTGTTTGATTAGAGAACAGGTATAAAAAAGCAATTTTGTGCTCCACAGGAGAGGGAATCACAGGTCTGAGAAAGGAGGAGTTATATTTGGGGTTTGATTCTGGGGTCATGATATATTCCCAGAACTTACACAAGCCTATACCTGCTATGTAATCTCAGAACAAGTGAGGATTTCATCTGTTTGACCTGATGCCCTGTCCCAGAGCTACAATTAATTGCTCATCATAATCTTGTTAAGCTGTTATCAAAGGTCAAGTAAATCAGTCTTCCATAAAGTCTTGAATAAAATAGAACAACTTGTAAGTTTCCTTTTTTGCACTGTGAAATATCTTTTAAACTGGCATTGCTTACACTCTAAGTAGGCTCTCTCCATTTCTTATGCCTTTTCTAGGCAAAAGAATCACTCCCACAGGTTGTTCGGGGGCAGAAAACTACAGTCTGATAACTATCACCCTTTTCAAAAAAACCGAAACTTTGTTCTCCCTTACCCCCTCCATTCTTGAAGTAAATGAGGAGACTGTCAGAAGAATCTGGAACATGGAAGTCTTTTCCATAGCCTATAGAAAATAATGAAGACTTCATATATTGAAAATAAAATTTGAAACAATATTTGCCTTGTTAGGATAAACAACCTATTCACAATGTTCAACATCCCTGGATTTGTAACAGCAGCTAATCTAACAGTTTTCATTGTAGTTGTGGTTGATACACTTCAAAATTGAGGCTCTAACTGAGCTTTGTGTCACATGCATAATATCCAGGGTACAACCCAGAAACAAAAACTATACTGTACAGCTACATACTAAAACTTCAAATACATTATCTCTTGAAAAAAGCAAAGTCTCCTTGCAATACTTCCTTAATCTGTTCATTATCAATAATGAAGCTTAGCTCCCTAATGTACACCTGAGTCAGCAGATTCCTTGTCCAGGCTTAGACAAGCTAGGAAAGTAACATCTCTTCCAGATGGAATTAATTATTAAGCCACATTTATCAAGTGAGAGCAGCAAGGTGGCTAACTACCTAGGCAACTGCCAGTGGCCTAAAAACACTTCTATAGCCTCCATGCACATCTAAAACGGCTGGATTTGCTCAGTTGTCCAAATCAGGCTGCTTACATTAAATCCTTAAGGCCAACTCACCAGAGACCAACATATGCTGCTGTGATCCCTCTTCTCCACTTATACCCAGCCTCTTCTAACAATCACAGCCATAAGGTGCAGTTACTAACCACACTATTATTAAGCTCCCTGGTTTTGCTTACTCCAACTGTGCAAAAGCTACACAGTCACACATTCACCATTTCTAAATGAGTTGCTCTTTCTTCTGCCTTTTGTTGAAAACCTGCAGAGATTCTGCTTCATTCTGTTTAGGAATGAGTAAATTTCTCAAATCTTTGAAAATTTTCACATCAGAAATCTCATTTTCAATCCATGGGACATCATTTATGCACCACTCTCAAAGTAAGCTAAGGACAGAAGCCCCTGCTTTAGAGATAAGCTAAAACAGAATTGCATGATTGATTTGCATCTTTCAAAAGAGGGATGCCTCATCAGTGTAACCTACCCATCTTCTCACAATTTGAGAGTCATCTGAGCATAGGATGCATACAATACTTCCATCTTCCATTCTAGACTCCAGGTGCTGTAGAGAACCACTTCACAGACTCACTTCTTTTTTTCAACCTGAATTTATTCATGACCTCTGGTAACTCTGCTAATATTGACCTTTAGCTTACGTAGTATTTTACTTTTCTGGTCCCTGTAGTTTATTCCCTTGACGTATTTATAGGCAGCAATCATATCTTGTCTTAGCCTTTACTTACCCAGTCTAAACAAACCAAATCTTTTAAGTGTTTTCTGATACGATAAGCCATCCATTTTCCAGATAACCTGCATGGCTCTTCTGTACACCTGATTCAGTTTGAATACACCTGACTTGAAAACTGACAGCCTAAGTCATGCGAAGTGTTCTCCACAGCTCTCACAAAGGCCAAGTACAACAGAGTTAACTACTTTCTTGTCTCTTGGGTAAATATCCGGATGTTCCCAATTCTAAAATCCAGTTTTCAACACATAGGGCTTATACCCTCCCTAACAAGCACTTCCAGGAATTGATATGACCTGATATTGATATGTCTTCACCCTGTTTGCAAATCATGCTGCCTTCTGTTCTTTCTCAGCCTTAAATACACCACTCTCCCAGTCCTCATTTTCATGCTTCTGATACCTCCACCCCTTTTTTTAAAGGCGGCCAGCTGCTTCTCTCTTCTTTCCCTACTTACTATCCTTTTTCCCCTGTCATCTTCTGCTTTATAATCTGGATATTCCCAAAGAGATTCTCTAAGTTACAAACTTCAAACTGAGAAATAGACATACAAATGTGTGTCTCCTAAAGGAACAAAGGCTGCTTCATTCTCAAGAAAAAGAAAGTCTACACAAAGTATAGGGAAAGTTGTTTGTCACAGTTTCCATGCTGGCTTTCTTGGTCAAAAGGTTAGTTCTAAATTCATGGTTTTGGTTAAACATTTTACTTGTCTCATTCTGCTTCATTATTTGTGAAATGGAGTTAAAAATCTATTCATATACAGATTGATAGAAGGGTTAAGTGGTCAGCTTTTGCTAGGATGGCGTACAACAAATCCTCCAACTATGGTACTTTATACCATTACACCAATCCATTTCTACCATTTCAAAAGAGCAGTACAAACACACCCATTTTATTCACTTTCAGAATCAGTGCATTTTATGAACTAAAACCATTCCTTGTGATGTCTTGCTATGATTCCAGACCTTCAACTTAAAATATGCCCAACTCCTGGCAAGAAAAATACCTAATCCCGTCATCTATGCTGATGGTATTTATCACTCAAGGCTGAGTCACACAAGTCAGAAAACGAGTTATTTATATGGCAATCTTAAGATTTTGGGGTTTATATGTCTAAATTTCTTTTTTCTTCATGGAAAATCTGTCTGAAGACATCAGCAGAGAGAAAAGGAATACTGTATGTGAAAGCAGAACCATCATCTTCCTCCATTTTGAATAGTTTATGGAAACAATCTAGATAAAACATCAGGAAAATTGTATTTAAAAGAAAAAAAAAAAAGAGGCTTAGTTTAAACCTAAATTTAACCCTTCTGCCAGGCCTTCATTAGCAGTAATGAAGCAGCTCAATTTCTCAGTACCATTAATAAACACTAGGTCAAGCCTTACTCAGCCAGACTTACAGTTATATTAATGTTGTCTGTTTACTGAGCTATACTTCATCCCCTCACAAATGTTGAATCAAATTACTTTAAAATGTGCACTTCATAGAACACAGCAAAGGGTATGAAAACAGGAAGCCTCTAGTCACCCACTATTCCTTTTCCAAAGCACAAAACCTGTAATTTAAAGCCTGCTTTCTGACTTCCCTGTGAGCGCAGCTCAGTTTTCCCCCTTGGAGTAACATCCCACTCACACTTTGTTGCTGCCAAGTCCGAGGGCTTTATCTCACTTAGTGTACTTTTTACAAGGCCTCGTCTGAGCTGCAGCTGACCCTGCAGTACCAGCTACCTTTAGCCATTTTGGTTCCTCCTAGCAGTTTCTTCATTTGGCTGTTAATAACTCTACTGTTTAGCATTTTACCACACAGAACCATCTATAGTCTCTGCCACCTTACTTGTTAAACCATCTCCTGCACCTCCCTCTCCTCATTCATCTAGGACTTTTGCACTCTAAGGCTCCAAGTTTACACTTAGCTAAGGGTAGACCCTTCCTTCACAAAGGAACTACTCAATTTTTAAGTTCTGATACGAAGCTGATAAATCCTATGTAGAAGTTGATGAAACCATGCTCAAACAGACCTCATTGGAAAACTCTTTACCACAATTCTTGTCTTTCATCTTCTCCTTATAATTAATCTAGTTTGTAATCCTTACCTCGTGCTTTGCAACTCTTCACCTTACAGCCAGCTACTATTCACTTTAAATGAACTGACAGTAAAGCAGGAAGGTAACTGTTAAACATACAGGTGATAAACATGAAGGGAGCCCATCAGCTCAAGCCACCACTGGAAACTGACCGGATAAAATTAAATCCATTCCTAACTTCTACAAAGACTGTGCAAGAAAACAAGTTCTCTGCTACTTTCACCAGCAAGGCAGTGAAAATAGACCTCAAACCCATCTTAGTTCTCCCTGATACACAAATTATCCTACAAGATACAGGCATTTTGATTTGCATAGCTGATTTAAATGGTAGTTGTAGGAGGCAAGTAGCTAAGTAAGGTGGTGGGCAATACCTTTTGGATATCCCCTCTCTGTGCTGCATATGTTACAGTGAAAGGAAGAATAACTCTGGGCCCAGAAATGCTATACAGAATTGACTGAAATTAAAATCTGTTGCATTCAGATGAAGAACAAAGACATGAAAGATAACATTCCCAGTAATATTACTGCTGCAAGCAGTGGAAATTCAGGCATAGCCTCCTTCTGTAATGATATCCACAAGAGTGGAACATTACAAAAATAAAATGCAAGGATTCCCTAAAGGGATATCTTCCCAGTACTTAATCCTCCAGAAACCCCAAACTCAACGTCTGTGATAGCTCTTTCTGGCATAGACACATAACTCTGTACTAACTCTGGCCCTGTGTCACAGTAGCTATGGGTGCAAACCCTGAAAAACTGGGCCTCTCAGCCAGCATACACCTTCTCCACTCCCACCTCACCCCTGGCGCAGCACATGATATACTTAATTTAATTCCTTCTGAAAGAAATAAAGGAGAACCTCATACATCCTCAGGACAGCCCACACCATGTGCAATTACACTGAGTATTAGACTGTGAAATTTAAAGAAAATATGCTGTATTATACCAAACAAAAAGGGCTCTGGCAATTTCTCAAATCATATGGGTTGAGTTCCTAGAAAGACAGAATACTTTAAAAGGAGAACATTAAGTTAGTGGCCACAATTTTGTGAATAGTCTACACTCATTCATTCCTCTGTATGCAGTGAATAAACACTTCACTTCATAGGCTTGAATTCTGAGTAATTATAATTTTTAATTCTACACATCTTATCATTCCTAAATACATGCGTTTAAATGGAATACCTTAAGACATCTCCTCATGCTTTCCATGATGATTGGAGTGAAACAGAGCACAGTGGATTGGATGCTCATTTGATGAAGGCATAGACTCGATTAGGAAATGGTAGTTTGTAGGCAGAAGAAGAAATGTAGCATACCACAACCATGCCTCTTCCTGTGTTTCCAGCAACTTCTGTACATTGCTTTGGTCAAGGGAAGTTGGATTCTTTGATCTCACTACTGGGGCCAGCAAGTTGATAACATACGTTGTGCTTCATGAGGCCTTGCAAGTACAGCTGGCCTCTGCCTCCAGTTCCCAGGAGCACCACAGGCCATGCACAGCATGCTTTAGTCACCCAAGACTGCCCAAGTCAGGGCCTTAGGTGAGCTCTGTGTCACTGTCTTCTGTTCCTCAGCCTCAGTTCTCCATTCATCAACATGAAAGGGGTTTTGGTTTTTTTGTTGTTGGTTTTTTTTTTATCTCATTCGTGCTAACTTGAGGAATTTGTCAGAGACTGAAGGATCCTACCTACTTGTCGAGCCCTTCAGGGATACAAATTTCCCTCTCTCCGCACAAGGACGTAATACATACATCCATTACAGCATGATGTCAATAAATAATTTTATCCCACAGCAGGACAATTTAACAGAAGGAGAAAGAAGTGGATTAAAAGGGTTCAGAATCAAAATTCCCAACTGAATAAACCTTGTTTTCACATCTCTTGAAGGGAGCAAATATATCTCTGCGAGCTTGGTCAGAAAAGGGAATAATGCATCACTTAGATAAACAGAGAATCTAGAACATTAAGTATTTTCAAATAGGTTTTTTAGTATAAATATTATTTCACAGGGGAATTGTTTTCTATTGTTTTATGAGGGTTAACCTTGGCACTGGCAAAAGATAGCAAGTGCTTGTTTAAAGAACACTAAAGAGCAAATAAAGCCATGACTACACTAAATCTATGTTTCAAATGCATAGTTACGATCTCATTTCCTGTATATTTTAAACTTGTGTAATGTGGTCATATAAATATTAGAAAAACAGAAGGTCATTATAACCCTAATAAGAGCAAGAATCCAATACAGTAGTTCAGAAGAGAAAGACAAACACAATTTTTAGAAACCTAATTGAAAAATATCAACAAAAATTCTGCTGCATAGGAAAAACGTGTTATCCCACCTTAAGCTGCCATAAAAGAGCAGGAAAAAAAAGAAAAGCTGTATCAGGAAAGGTAGGAAAGTGGGGTTTATTGCCTTTTTTTTTTCCTACACAGAAAGCCATTGATGAAATTTAAGAAAGAGTGTTTTCTGTTCAAAGACTACAAGAGGAAAAGTGCAGCACATGCTGTGTGGATGGTACCCCGAGAAAAAAAATCAGAGCTAGAAAACACAGAAACAAGGGCTTAATTTCTTGTGACACATTTTTCCACTTACTGCAACTTTGGTGTGTCCTATTACAGGCCTCAGTTATATTAAGCAGGTAGAAAAAGTAAGTCCAAACCCCAACAGAATGGTGGGGTTTTTTATTATTTCTAAAGAATCTATAGGTAAAAATGACAGAGAATTCAGTAAGAGAGTTACTCAGGTTTTGCAATAAAATTATGGAAAAAAAGTAGAAACTTACAAAGACTCAGATGAGTAAGATCTTTTGAAAACTGGACCTCATACAATTTGGATGTTTTTATTTATGTTCTGGCCTCTCAAGTATTATCCCATGTGGCATTTCCTCTCTGCACTTACCTCTCCCTGATGGATGAAAGGGGAAATGCACTGTAAGAATCCATATCCATCAGACATTATGGGATACACAGTCCGTCTAGAAAGTCCAGCCTAGGAAGGAGAATAGAAGAAAAAGTAGTGTTAAAGACAGCTCTCAAGAAACTACAAAATCATTTTGAATCAGAGTGCTTCAGACTTCTAATGAAAATTAAAAATATTTCAGTTCAGGCCTTTTAAAAGCGTCAATGGAACAGCTAACGTTTCTATAAAAAGATGGAATTTAAAAAAAAAATACAAAGCATCTAATAACATAAATAAAACATTTCAATAACTCAACTTATTCTTACTACTCAGTAAGCATTCTTAAAAATCATCGAATTACAGTTTTTCATTTGTCACAGTGCAAGCCATAAGCACTAGATAAAATTAATAGCTCCCAGATTAGGAGTTCACCTATACAGAGTCAGAATAAAGCAGAGTCTTTGTCTGGTTTTTAATCTTCTTTTGAGTTTACTGGGACATGTGCTCACCGGATGGCATCACATGGCCTGCAGAAAACCCATCTTCTGTTCCCTATTAAGCTACTGAGGGAATTGGAAAAAATTTGGATCCATGACCTCAAACTAAGTATTTGGCATATGACCCTTCATCTTTCATGCAGCACTTAATAAAATCACCAGCAGGGTTTTCCAGTACTTTCAAAATATTTTACCTGTTTTAAATAACCTGAATATATTTACTCTTTCCTGTGTGACATCTTGTGCCAAGCTGCATGTGATCCTTTCTCACTTTTTGAATGTTAAGTTTAACATGTATCATGTATGTATACTACAGGCTTCTGAGACTCTTAACTGTCATTCTCTTTTGGAACAATTCTCATAATTTGTTCACTAGTTTCGACTACATGCTGAGTGGAGTAGTAATGCAGAATATCAACTGCAAAGTCATTGTCCTACTTTTACTTGTCTCAATTCAATGTAACCACTTTTTTCCCTCAGCATCTCCACATCTCACATGTTTCTCCAAGTCTTTTCCCACCCAACTCCTCCTCAACTCCCTCCACTCCTGCAAAGTTTCACATTATATTTCTACCTTATTTGTGTCTTCTACATTAGCTCACCTTTTTGGAGGAGGTTATTTTTGTTCTAAGAAGTCACTGCTTCCAAACGCATGATTGCTTTATTAATACAGAGATTAAACATCGTTGTGCTACTATGAAATAGCTCCTTATATTTTGGAAGAACATTGCATTTATTATGTGGACATTCATGAAGATTTTAGGTCATCATTTATTTGCTTTCAGGTGTTTGGACTTTCAAAATGTTGACTTGGACAACTATTTTATACATGATGTTAAGACTTATCCTGCATAGCATTATTTGTTTTTCCTTACCCACGTATTTCTGAAGGAAAACAAGATAAAAGTCATCCGATGAGTCACAATACTCACTTCTGAAACACTCCCAAGGAGCCAGTGTCTAGGTGCCTCTCTGGGGAGATGCATTGCTTCAGCAGCTGAGGGCACAACCTAAAATGCAAAAATACAAGGAAGCAAAAACTAAGACTACTACGTGCCTTGCTAATACCACTGCTTTGGGACTCGGAGGGCACAAGGGTTGCTTTTCACGTCCCTCTTTCCCATGTTTTCTGTGCCTGCTGTTTGTGACCTTCCCTCAGGGCCGGCAGGCACCTCAAGAGAACGGCCAGCGGCTATAGCTACTCGGGGGCTTCAGAGAGCCGGCCGTAAAGCCCGCCACAAGGAAGGGGGAAAAGCAGGGCGGCTTCTAGAAGAGACATTTACCGTAGGACCCCAGAGAGACCCCTCACAGAGCAGAGGGCCGGGCCCGTTAGCGCAGCAACACACACACCGCTCGCGCCTCAGCAAAGCCGTTAACCGCTTCCCCGCCCGGCTTATCAGGCAGAGCGCGGTGACGTTGTCCCCCTCCGGCCAATGGCGGCCTCTGTTTACCTGGGCGGGAGTTGTTGCATATTCATGAGGGCGGCCCCCGCGCCGGAGGGTGCCGCAGCGGCGCGGAGCGGGAGGCGGAGCCCGAACCCCCCCCCNGGGTGCAGGCGGCGACGAGAATGAGCCAGAGAGACACCCTAGTCCATCTCTTTGCCGGCGGGTAGGTGAAGCCGCTGCCCGGCCTGGCTGTCAGGCGGGGCTGCCTACCCACCCACCCCTCTCTTCCTTCCCCGCCGCCTCGGTTGAGCGGGCCGTATGTTGCGTGCTGCCCTCCGGCTCCCCGCCGCCCTCGTCGCTGTGCAAGGGCCCCCC
>VXAK01000083.1:56453-77079 GCA_013399435.1 Arenaria interpres
TGCGGCGGTCCTGCCCCGCTGCTGAGCCCGCCCGCCACAGCCTGGCCTGGCCGCGCGCGATGTGGGGACCGGGGGCTCGGCCGTGGCCCGGAGCGGCTTCCTGATGGCGTCGCGGGAGGGCTGCGAGGGGCCGCTGCCCCGTCTCTGCGCCGGAGGGGCCCTGGGGGAGGAGAGCGGGGGTCCCTGTGGCGCGGGGTGTGTGGGGGTGATTGGAGGTGCCTTAGGCGCTCCGCTTCCCGCCCGCTGCCCTGAGGCCTTTCCGGGCCTGCCCCGGGCCGGCGTTGCGCCTTTAGGCCCAGCCCCGCCGGGAGCGCTGGCTGCCTTGGCGGGCGCCCTTGGGCCGCCCTGGGAGCCCGGGCAGGCCTGCGGTGCTGGCGCGGCCCCGGGTGGTGCGTGTTGCCACAGGCGGGGCGGGTGGTACGTGGGCTCTTGGGGGAGTGGGGGGGAGACTTCACCTGAATAAGAGGCCCTCTGATCGCCCTTCCGGGTGTTAGTCCTTTATCTGGCGTTTCTGAGGAGAAACACCCTGAGCCCTCTTTGCGTGGGCTCCCCCACCCCGCCGGAGGGGCTGCCCCAATGTGCCTGTCCTCTCAGTGGTCTGGAAATGGCTTGCTGGCAGCTCTGGTGTCCTAGGGCCACTTGAATGCATTTCAACACTCTGGTGTTGTACTGCTTTTAGGTGTGAGGCTTGACACAGTCATGCAGCTTTCGCCCACGAAGATAGAAGAAATCGGAGGGAAGAATATGGCTAGAAGTAAAGAGGTGGCCTCTGTAGCCTTGGTTAGGTTTGAGGTAACTTTTATACCTTCGCAGGTGTTAGTCTGTCTTCATCTTTGTAATGTTTGGCTTGTATGCAGTTACACAGCCTGTGATGCCTCCAGGGATAAATTGGGAAGAGTACCTAGCTTGAAAGAGAAAGCTGGGGATCCTGTTTGGCTTAATGATAAAAGTGTATTTGAGCATGGCTGTGCAGAGGTGGGAGAAGTGAGAGACTGAGAACATGCTTTGTATCCCAAGAGAGCTTGAAGCTTGGATTTTCATTTGCACTCTCTGACTCTGGACTGGGGTGTTTTAGGTGGAAGAAGAATGTACTATTTATTCTGAGTAGGTCTGAGTGAGTTGGTTATACATGAGCACGTTCTCTGCTTCCAGCACACTTTGCAGGTTTTCACTGTTACACACCTGATTTAGTGTTCAAATGGATGCTTTTTCACTCCTCTGATTTCTGGCACTTTGTTTAAGAAGAGAGGGATTATGCAGTAGGAGGCCCAAGATGTGATAGTATGCACTTTTTTTCTTCAAAATTCATGTCTTTGTAAACATCCAGAAAAGCAGTAGAAGGAGTGCTGCCTTATTGTAGCACTTTACCTTGATAGCTCTGCAAGGGGACATTACTAGACAGAATCGTATGTGATGACAGCGACAGGTTTATAGACCTGAAATTTAAGACTGCGTGAAGCTCAACTCGTTCCTTCCTATTCTTTGCAGAGAAGCCTGGTCTACAGTTAGCTGCTGGCCAGTTGGGTCAAGGGTTATACTGCGAGGAAAAGGCTGAATGTTTTTTCCTCATGTGCCAGCCACACGTTTCCTGTAACCTTAGTTCAGCAAAGCTAACAGTGTATATTTGGTCACATTTTGCAGTAGGAAAGTTATTTGGGGTCATCTCATGACTTCTTTGCGAGCATGGTGGACTACAGATCACCTGAGTGATCTTTAGTCTTCAGTGAAACTTGAGGGAAGTGTTGTTTTCCTTTAGGTTTCACAGGAGACTGTATGGAAACAATGTGATTATCTCAGTCTGCAGGCCTTTTTTGTAATGTCTAAGTTCAATCTTCAGTTCCTGCTTTCTGTAATGAGACTATAACTGATGACACTGCTGTTTCAGTAATGTAGGTGGAGCCATCCTGAGATTTTTCTGTAGCTGCGTAGCTTGTTTCATGACTAATTAAACAGCTGTCAAACTGCAATATTTGTGGGCCATTACAAGTTTATGTTGGGCATTAGTTTCATATTTCTATTATTTTTTTGTGGAAAAGAAAGCTAATCTAAATGATTTTGCTGGACTAGTTCATGCATTAGCCGATATATCAACAAAGTAATACTTCATTTGCTTGCAACTGCACCTCCCAACATGTACTACTTGGGCCTTCTTTTTAAAAATAGGATATTCTCTGAACTTTGATATGTAAAAATAACAGCAATCTCATTTAGAAGTAGAAAATACATAGCATGAGAACATCATGTTTACAGGAAATAAGGTAGAAAAATAAAGAATTCCTTTTTAATACAAAAAAGGTTACTAACTTTTAGGAACACATTCCTTAAAGAATAGCAGTTTTAACTGATACAATTTGTAAACAATTGGTTCCAAGCAGTAACTTTACTGTTCCCTAAAGACACTTAAGCTTAGTTTTCTAGGCTAGATTCAAAACTACCGTTTTGCACTCTATACTGAGGAGTAATTGCAGGGAGCATACCTGAATGGATCAGTAGTGTACCTGGAGTTCAGTTCATGCTGTGACATGTTTGAAATCACTTAGTTCATGTTTTGTCATGATACCCCTATTTGTCAGGTTCTGTTTCCACAAACCACGTAGTTACCACAGCTCCATTTGCTAATAGGATGTTGTCCTTGTGGCAGCAGGAACTAGGTGGGCGCTTGTAGTGTTGGGTCATGATAGAAAATTGTGCTTCAGGTGAAACTTGATCAATTGATTTTTATTTTTATTTTCTTCAGAGCTACTCAGTTGCATTGCTCAGAACTCTTCTGTTTCAGGAATCAAGCTGTAGATTTTTTTGTTTCTTTTGGTTTTCTGTCTCCTAGTCAAACAGCGACTGTTGTCACAGTAGACAGCAGGTTGGTAGTACAAACTCAGGTGCTCTTATTTCAAACGAAGAAGAATCAGTTGAACATTCTGCATCCTTAAATTACAAAGTCTTGTGATTGAAATGTAGGATTTGGATGAACATTTTAGTTCAAGTAAGTTACACAGTTACGTGCCTTTTTTTATTAGACTACTTCAAACAAACAAAAAAGTAGTAGAAAGACCTTAATGTTGCTTTATAGGGAGGGTTAGTATGTTTTGAACATACCTGCTTGTAATCGTAATGGTACATCAAATGAAAATTCAGATGTTGGCTACAAAAATAACTTCCAGGGTTTCATGATTAATGCTTTATTTCCAGAAAGCTTATGGCATTAATTCACTATCATACAAACTTCCTTCAGGGCATGGGAGCTTGCCTGGGTTTTGTTTCTTCAGCAAAAGGAGAGACCATTTTGGATTAGGAGGTGGACAGCTGAGTTCAAGGTTGGACAGTCACCAGATTACTTCTTAATTCTTTCTTTACTCTTGGTGTTTCTTGCAGAAAGTTTGCTCTTTTCTAATTTAATATGTGAGGGAGTACAGGGAGGAGTCTCTATTTATTTGTCCTGATTATAGAACTGTCTGAAATTGATCTGTAATTTAAATCTCCCTTTTTCTGACGGGTTCTTGGCAAATCCCTGCATTGGCTGAAATGCTTGGGACTTAGAAAATACATTTAAGATAAATGTTTTAATTCTTCAGAAAGATCACACTGTTGATACGTATGAAGTGAAGGTGGAAGACCCTTGGGGTTTGGTGGTTGTTTTTTTTTAGAAAGACATTAGTTAATAATGTAGCAGGTGTGATGATAGGGGCCTTTTTACTTCCTTTCGATAGTGGCCGTAACTGAGTTGCCAAGCACTTGGGCTCAGCTCTACCCTAAAACACATTCCTGGCATAACTCTGAATGTCTTTGAGAACAAGTTCTTCCTGTTGTAAGGCACAGGAGAAGGTTAGTACCTTCCTGTCCAAACTTCAAGTTATTTTTGTGTTCAGATACTCTTCTGTGGGGAATAAGGCAATGTTTGTTTAAAGCACTGAGTAGCTTGGGTTTTGCTCCATGAGGTTACCAAATTGCATGAAAATTGTTGTTAGTACTTGAGAAACTGTGAGGCTGTTGTTTCTCTTATTTCCTTCTAGATGACTGATGTTTTCGGCTGTTTTTACTTAATACAAATGTTGTTATGGATAGTTATTTGCCCTGGTTCCTAATAGAAGCCATGCTGTATGTGTTGATGTTTGTTTTGGGTAATGGAACCCAGTGATGCTTGTTCCCAGGTGTTTTTTCCTGTTTTTGCTTGTAGGTTTCTGTATGTCAGCACATGAGGGGAAACTTATTTTTATGCTTTTAATTAGAAATAGCATGTTTGATTATTATTTTTAGTTTAAGGATGTTAGCTTAACTTACACTTTCTAAGTTTCAGCAAAGAAATGTAATCAGTGAATAAGGGGATTAAGGGTTTCTGGCTGCCAGTACTCCCAGCCATATTAATACTAAAGATGGAAAGCTGTACAAAATATAAGGTTAGCAGTAGAACAACAGGAAAACCCTACAAATTAAGGATTAATGAGGTACATTCTTGCTGTTTCTAAAAGTTGTGCTTGCTAAAGCCTTTAAATGCCCTCAAAAGAGGAATACTATAACCTTACTATCCAAACCTGCTGCTCAGTCTGTTGGTGTGAAAGTTACGTGTCAGTTGTAAAATAGCTCTGTGAAACTGCTTATAGATTTGGGACCTGAATTTGCAGTAAATGGTGATGAGATTAGAAGGAGTTCTGTTTGCAAGTGGCTTGTGTTGTGTTTCTTTTGACAGAGTTTTTGAGATAAATTTTCTTGCTTTTTCTCTTGGTAACCAGTCTTTGCATGGAACTTTCATTTTCATACAGGAAAGAGAAACAGCTGGTAAAATTCATGAATGAATGTAGACCCAAGATAACAGGGTCAAGGGTTATCTTTGAGTCTTTGAGGCTGTGGTTACAAATACCGTGAAAGGTGAATCTGAGACTACCACTATGCAGCCTTGCCTTTTATTTGTATAAAATACATAATTACCTGAAGAAGGTTTTCTAGTGCAGCCATCTCTGGAAATAGACCCTGGAATTTGAATGCCAAACAGGACTAGGTTTTTGAATCATATGCATATTTCTTTCCTTGAAGTGTCTCACAAATAATACAGGTTAATCTGGGGAAAAATGTTTGTCGATACCGTATCGGTGTTGAATTGTTAGCAGTTTAAAGCTCAAATAGTTCTAGGTTTGTTTCTGTTAATCTGGGGAGGTGATGGACTTCTAAATGCACATTAGGGATCAAATTAGATGTTTGGAGTTTTTTGGGGTTTTTGGGTTTTTTTGCAGGGATGCTCTCAGGAGTATGCAGTGTAGGAGGGCATTGCCGTATTCCTAGGTTCTTCTTTCCAAGAGATGTCAAGTAGAGACAACTGTTCTTAGTTTTACTGCTGTTTTGAGTTTGTCACAATCCTGCAGGTTAGATGATAACTGCACATCTCTGTTTCACTGAGTGCAATGTCTCTTGCGCCTTCTTTTTACACTTCAAACTGCAGATTTGTCTCTGATTTAACTGTGTTAACAGAGTGGGATTTTAATCTTCCTTTTTTACTGTATCTGAATGTTTATTTTTGTGGATTTATCCACTGATCTTTGCTCTTCCCTTCAAATTACTTGGGATCTGTAGGTGGATTCTTATGCCCTTGTATGACCAGGTGTTTCTTGTGAAAGTTAGCTTTGCAAGTTTTTCTTATACTTATTTGGCAAAGCTGAAAAGGGCTTGTAGTAAATATTGATTAGAGGCAAATGTCAAATTTAAGATAGGGAAAATTAACAATTGGTTGGCCCCTCTACTCTCCTCTCATAAGACCTCACCTGGAGTACTGTGTCCAGCTCTGGGGCTGCCAACATAAGAAGGACATGGACTGTTGGAGCGAGCCCAGAGGAGGGCCAAGAAGATGATCAGAGGGCTCGAGCACCTTTGCTGGGAAGACAGACTGAGAGGGTTGGAGGTTGTTCAGCCTGAAAAGGGGAAGGCTTTGGGGAGACCTTATAGCCTCTTCCAATACCTAAAGGGGCCTATGGGAAAGATGAAGGAGGCCTGTTTATGAGGAAGTGTAGTGATAGGACGAGGGGTATTGGTTTTAAACTGACAGAGGGTAGATTTAGATTAGACGTTAGGAAGAAATTCTTTCCTGTGAGGGTGGTGAGACACTGGAACAGGTTGCCCAGAGAAGCTGTGGATGCCCCATCCCTGGAGGTATTCAAGGCCAGGCTGGATGGGGCTTTGAGCAACCTGTTCTAGTGGGAGGTGTCCCTGGCCATGGTAGGGGAGTTGGAACTAGATGATCTTTAAGGTCCCTTCCAACTCTAACCATTCTATGATTCTGAACAGCATTCATTAGAAACTGCTGTAAACATTCAGACACAGGAGTGCCTTAGGTTTTGCCCTTCTTCTCCAGTTTATATTCTGTCAGCAGGAGTGTGTTTGCTTACCTACTCTGTCAGGTGAAACTCATCTAATCCTGGAGAAAAAGTTACACATGAGTAAGTGCTCTCACAAGTCACAGTTGTTGGGGCCTGGCACATGACTTGAGATGCTGAAGACCAGAGAAATTTCTTTAGTTCACAAAATCCCACCTGTGATACTGGGGAGAAGAAATCTAATCATTTTCTAACTCTTAAAAAATGCTTTTCTAAACTGGACCACCACCTAATTTGTGTTAAGCCACAAACTAAAAAAGCCTCCCCTACTTTTAATTTGAGTTGGTGAGGAGGGTAGCAGACTGATGGCAGTCTGCTGGCAATTTATAGAACACTTTTGCTAAGCTGGAGCTGGCTGTTAATGGCCTGCTAGGACTTGGAGCACAAAGAAGCAGCAGTCTCTTTCATAGTATTTCTAGTAGCATGTTAAATAAGCAAGGGCGGAAATATATTTCTGAGTAAAATACACTGTCATTGATGCTGGTGACAGAACAGCTGATGTGCTGCTTGGAAGTTGCTTATTTGTACAGGGTGCATAGTTATTGAATAGTTTCTCCTTGGTTTACATACAAGCTATGTTTACTGACAGTTTCTCATAAACGGATTTTTGTCAAGCCTTGCACTGTTTATCTTAAAGTTCAAGTGGACGAGATAAATCAGTGTAGTTCCTGGAGTATGCTTTCCTTTAGTGATCTGGTTCAAACTCAGTGGATCTTGTGACTGCTGAGCAAGGTCTGGTTTCTCAATATTTGGGGACTTTTTCTTTCACTCCTTCAATTCCAGTTACTCTATTTACTATGTGGGGCTTTTTACTTGAATGGCAGACTGGGGTGCAGGTAAAGGGTGCCCAGTTCTAAAAGGGAGGCTGCTGCTTTATGATGCGTGTAAAAGCAGCGCTGGCTGCGGTTACATCAGTTGCTTATCGCTGAACAATGCTTGCTGTAGGCAAACATAAAAAGAACATAAAAAGTATTGAGTAGCTGTAGGTCTGCCCTCTTCCCTGGTAATCTAGTAATCTGTTGCTGAATGAAGTATTTCTAACCAGTGAATGTCTGACAGAAGTGCTTTTGCAGGCAGGCATCCCTTGTGGTGATCGGGGTGTGGTGCAGGGCACAAGCTCCAGCTCAGTGTTAATCTTCAACTTCGGAAAAATTTTCCAGTGCAGCGTAGCTGTGGAGCTAGTAGTGTTAATGACTCCAAATTCCAAGCCCTGTTGAAGAATGCAGGCCAAGTTTTTTCCTTCTCCTTTCTTCCCCCTTCCGTAGTATTTATCTCATGCTATTAGTGTTTCTTGAAAACAAGTCCTCATGTAACCTGTCCAAAATCAATGCAGAAAGGTCTTAAAGGGAGTAGGCTGGAGGTGATCAGAAACAGAGGGGATGCAAGAAAGGAAACAAACTCCAATTTTCCTACGTTGCCTGCACAGGCACGTTACCATACAGCAGCATCTGCTGTAGCACGGCAGGAAACACGGTAACTTGTTGTCTGTCTTAAAAGATACTCAAGCTCTAAAGCTCCATGTCAAGTTGTTTTCAGGGCTGGCCTACCTGTGGTTCTCATGTGGTATTTGTGTCATGAATCTTAACGTGTTACAGGCTCCTGCTGCTTCCAGCACTGGCTAAAGTAAATATTAGCACCTCTAATCTGTCTTTTCCTGCAACTTTGTATTTTGAAGAGTTTATTTGTAGCTTACCGTTAGAAGAGTAAGCAAGTGAATTGCTTATTCAGAGGTGTTTTAAGCATTCTACTCTAAAAGCTGTATCAGTCTGTTACTGCATGTGTACAGCACACACCAGAAAACTGTTTTCCATCTTCCTGTGAGAACAGTTTTTTCCAGACTGACAAAGAAACTTGATTTCTTTCCTCAATTAAAACTTGGAAGAGAGTAAACTCCAGTCTAATGTTGGAGTTAGGGGTGGGACAAGATGCCATTAGGCTTAGTAATAAGATACCTCTAGGTCAGTAGGTTTAAATGGAGTATTAAGTGAACATCATCAAATATTATCCTACTTTGCAGCTGTTTGATATTGTCAGTTCAATAAATACAAACAGATGAGGTTTTTTAGGACGCAGTGCTGTGCTAACAGTGACCGTTATTTCTCATATTCTCTGCAGTAGGAGAGAGCAGACTAAAAGCTACCTTCCTGTGAAAGTTTATAGGAGATCATGAGTCTTAGCTTCTATTTCTAACTTGTACTGAACTCTCCTTTGCATTTTGAAAGACATTATTTTAAAAATCCTATTGAACAAATCATAGAATCATCTAGGTTGGAAGGGACCTTCAGGATCATCTAGTCTAACCTTCAACCCAACTCTGACAAAGAAAACCCATCACTAAACCATGTCCCCCAGCACCATGTCAACTTATTGAAGTTTTTGGGACTGTTTGACCCTCTCAAATTACAACAAAATCGCTGGTAACTATCTTGTCAGAATCAAACACCAGTTCTAGTTATTGCATCAGAGAAGTAAAAGCTGGGCTTTTTGAATATCATATGAATTGTACTTGTGTGTTAGTGGATTTTAGACTCGATTGTTAGCAGCATTAATCAATACCCTAATTTAAACCCCACTAAATTTGGTGTTGGGGTTTTTTTTGGGTTTTGTGTGTTTGTTTTTTTTGTTTTTCTTTTTAAAAAAGGGTGCATATAGTATCTGGTCTTAGTTTTAAGAAAGATATTTGGCAAAGTTAAGAATACTGATCTCGGAAAAGGTTCAAGGGAACATGTTTTTGTAATGGTAATGTCAAGGAATTTGGGGTTGTCTTGGGAAGTGGAGTTTGTGGTCTTGATATTTTTCCCTCAGAGGCTCTATGTGAACATTGTTACAGATAGCAGTGCAGATATTAATAAATGGGTTATGAACAAGCACCGGAAGAATCCTCTGAGCAGAGCTGCTCAAAAGTAGAATGTTCTTGGCTGTGTTCTGCTCTAGCAGAATGGGAGTAACTCTACTGTCAGCACAAGTCATGCTTGGCTTGCTCACAGAAATGAGTGGCAGACTGAAACAAAATCTGCGCGTCTTTACCTGGTTAGCCACTTAAAGCTCTTTTGTCTTCCCAGGTTCTACTCTACAGTATTCTGTACTCAGAATCTAGTCTGTCTTGCTCTAATGGGTAGACTCAGGGAACACTCGGAATCATTGCTTTCATGGTACGATGCCCAAAATACAAGTGGAGTTTTGAAGATGTCTTCATAAGTATTTTTATTTTATTAAGTTGCCACACCACAGTTTTCACATGTAGCTCTGTGTGCATAGTGCATAAATCTTTTCTACCTTTAAGGATTTTTGGCACCTTGTTTGTGGTCAGGAGCGCACTAAACATTCCAAAAAAGAAAGTTAAAATTTACCATAAGAAGTTAAACATTTCACATACTGAACTACTTTCCAGAACTGATTTGAACAGCATGTACTGGATACTGGGCACCTTCACTACTTTGGGAAACTTTATTCTTGTCTGTTTAAATTTTCACTTCAAGTTGTGGGGTTAACAAACTGACTTAAGTTTGCTTGCCTTCAAGGGCAAGTAATGGCAGTGTTGTCACGCGTGTTCCATTTGTTTCTTCACCTTTTGCAGTTTGACTGTTGAGTATAATGTTAATGTATCCTTCAGTGTCTTTGCAGTTAGGAATGTGATGATCCTACTTTTTTTTTTTTGCAGTTGTGGAGGTACTGTTGGTGCAATTCTGACATGTCCACTGGAAGTTGTAAAAACACGATTGCAGTCCTCCTCTGTGACTCTCTACATCTCTGAAGTCCATCTCAACACTGTGAATGGTGCTAGCGTCAATCGAGTAACTAGAGTTTCTCCTGGACCTCTCCATTGTTTGAAGTGAGTGTACATATTGCTAGGGGTTTTGCTCAGTTTGGGGAGGGAGATGGAGAGAGGCGTTGGACGAATCCGCATGAAAGATTCAGACTCTTATGTCTGTTATGATGCTAACATGAGATGACTTTCCATATTTTGCGTTTTAACTGTAATTAAGTTTCACATTCCACTTTTCCAAATGTCCTTCGTGTGTGAGTTTGTATATTGAATCAGCCAGAGTATATGTACCCTGTACAATTCACAGGTCCAAACTACATCCCCAAAACTCACTGGGAGCACTGTAATACTTAAGTGCTAGGCTGTATTTTGATCCTGAAAAAGTGTTAGTATGAGATTTTTTTTAAACTGTCATGTGTCCACATCATAGATGTTGCTGAATATGGAGGCAAGAAGTCCTATGAGAATTAACTCATCTTCTCAGTCTCTCTCACGTTTCACTACCCTATACCCTTTTGTTGCCTTTTGGTATCTTCTAGTGGATGTGTTGACTAGTAACACTTTTAGAGCTTATAAGATAAGGCCAAATTTTTACATGATTTGCGTAGCACCTCACTGAACAGAGACTGTCTGTCCCCTCCTTGCCACCAGTGCTTGTGATGTTCAGTTGCCAGGGAGGAGACTTGTTTGGCACAGTTAAACTGATGACTGATAGGGTTCATTTCACTCTGGGGGGCTCAAACTAACCAGTTATGGGGAGGTGCCATCAATATTTGGGTATGAGAGGGGAGTTTTCCTGCAGAAAGAACTTCTTGAATTAGGAAGAATTTGATAAGACTGGCTGTCTTCTATCCCCAATTAATCAGTGAGAAGTAGTTTGTAGAGAAAGCTCCTTCTGGCATTTGTGGTGCAGGATTTAGTGTTAATCTGGTTAGAGGAGAGGATTTGCTTAAATGGAGGTTGTACCCAAATAGCTTCTTGAATGGAAGACAGTTCTTATCATGGAAGTTCTGATTCAGTGTCTTTTTATGTATGAGTCTAGGTAAGCATGTTGAGAACAGGTATGCGGGAAGGAAGGGCTCAGATTGTGACAAGGAAGGAGAGCTCCATCCAAAACGCTTGCCTTATTGGCTTCTCTTGAGCACTTCAGCTTCTTCCCTGAATGTTTGATCATGAATTTATCTTCTGTTTAGAAATGTGTCTGAAGTAACAGCAGGATGAACAGCAGTTTCTTTCATATGCTCCTGTGCTGGAAGCCTGCTATGTTTTAAATACATCTCTAAAACAACATGGTCTTCCCAGGAAGCAAATTCAGACTGAAGCAGAGGTAGTTCATGATGAACTTTATTGGTAGGGCTTGTTTGTTTTCTTTAAATCTGCTGCTTAGAAATGTTGTTTGTTTTTCTGTGATAGAAGAATGTATCTGCTTTTGTTCTTTGCTTAGATGTGTTTTCTCCCAGGTCATTATCAAATAACTGAGATGCCAAGTAACTTTGGGATTCAAGTTCTTTAAATGCAGTAAATATGAAAAAATCCCAAATAACATTGCAATGGACGGTGACAATAAAAATATGTAGATGCAGCACATAATAATTCTTGGTGTCTGCTGATTAAGGGATTAGGGCTGTTTAGTGGGGAAATCAAACTGGATCCCTCTGTCACATTCATGCCTTCACTGTCACTTGGTATTTTCTGACTTGTCAGTGTCAGGGTTTGGTTGTCTCTTCTCATACCAAATTCCGTGCAGTGCTCCAAGGCTTACAATACTTAAACTCAGGTGATTCAGGCAAATAATGTTGGAATTTCAGTTAACTGACTGCTGTGGAATCACTTCTGCATCTTAGTGTCAGCAGACGTGACTTCAAAGGCATCTGTGTCAGGAAAGAAACTCAGAAGACCTTGTACGGGTGACTGCATTCTCTGGCAACAAAAGCAAATTTCCTTATTCTTAAATATCTGTGGCGTATATCATATTGCAGATACCTCTCATAACTAACCTTGCAGAGTTTAAACCTGAGGTCTTCATAATGGAAATCTGACCGGCCTCCCAATGCGGACTTCCCCATGTGACATACGCAGGTCAGCTGAGACCATACCAAACATTTGTGCTGCTCTTCCGACCATGGATTTGCCATTTACTGCTTTCAATAAACAGTGCAGGCTCTCAACATGCTCTTCAGTGCAAATAGTTTGTCTTATTTTCAGTGTAGGCTCTAGAACTCCTCTGGCTGGTGTCAGTGAATGCAGAAGAGCATCAGTAACTACCACCCTTACAAATCCTGCTGCAACCTCTCCTTTAACTCTGTTTCTCTGTCAAGTCTTGGGACACTGTACATCCAGAAGAAACAAATAGACCTGGTGCACTTCACTCCTAAGTTTCTCTTAAGACACTGAGGTTTCCTGCTACTTTGTGTACGTGCCTATTTTATATGTGCATATATACATATTTGTAACACATGAAGCTGTGGTGGTAGTGATTTTTAAGTAGTATTTGAAGTGGATACAGATCATGTTAATTGGGTTCAGCTTTGCTATAATGTGATGCTGTGTCCATTCTGAGCTTTGTGACCCTCCTCCGGACTCACTCCAACAGGTCCATGTCATATGTAATTGTGAACACAAAACTAAGATGCTGCTGGACACATATGCCAGTGTTACTAAGTAGTGGTGGTAACTGTGAAGAAGCCCCATTTTATTTTTGCTTGCTGAAAACAAATGTAAACTTTCGGTTTCATTTAGCAGCAGAACTGTGGTGAATCAGCTGCTGGAAATCAGAAAAGGTTTGGAATGTTCTTCAGTGCTATAGATGGTTTTCACCTGTTTGCTCTGATAGTAAATTCAAAACAAAACAGTAATTTATACAAGGGTAGTTTGCTTTGAGTAATTCACTTGTCATTAACCTGCATGTCTCTTTGAAGAAGAAATATACAGGAGAACAATTTGTGTATATTGGCCAGTGTTTCTAAATCAATAAGCTCATGGTTCTGTGTTGCAACATCTAGTGAAGTAGTTAATTCTTAACTTTAAATCTGATTCTCAAGCAATTGCTAGAGAAATTTGCAGTGATGGGATGCAGATAGTTGTTATTTCTCCTCCCATGTCCTACCACATTTTTGTAAAAAACATATCCGATTAGCATCTAGATTGTTGAACAGATTGATTTTACTAAACCTGAATGTTAATGGATATCCTCTTACTATGCCAGTGTACCTTGCTCTTTCTGAAAACCACAGTTGCATGGGATAGGTATTAAAATACCCTTCAGTACTAGTAATGCCTCATGTGAGGCTTCAATTCACTGTTCTTATCCCTGTGTTTCTTTATAAATCCCACAAAAATGGAAGGTGACACCCCCCTCTGTCACCCAAGTCGTCTTTCTGGAGCTATGTTCATAGTGGATGTTTTTCAGTTAAGCTCAAACTTAAGTGCATTGCCTTCCTTGAGGAGGTAAGGATTGTCTTTTCTGGAGTGAGTCGAAAAGGAAAACCTGCTGGTTCCACAGCCCAGCAGCAGTGCTTGGGTAGGAGCATGCAGGCAGTGGTTCAGAACTGATAGGAGAGAATCCCTGGTGGCCTCAAGGAGGGGACACTGCTCACACTGGAGGTTTCCATTTACTTTTACTGTAGTCAGAATACTCACTGTATCTTCTGGAAAGAATAAAGTGAAAGATGGTTCCTATTTGTATGCTTAGCGGACTTAAATCATGTATGGAGATGGGGAAGGCAGGACTTTGTATCTGAAAGGGTGTTTTCCTCTAACTTCTGATATGTAACTTAGCGTGCTATTAGGAGTCTCATAGAATCAAACCAGAGTAGCCCATGCAAAGCCATGTTGAGGGTTCTGTGTTTTTGAGATGATTAGATAAGAGATTGTAAAAGATGTGCCTGGCTGGGCATGATAAGCGATAGAGCTAACATCTTCCAAGCTGCTCTTGGAAGGCGTATGACTTGCTGTAACTGAATTATCAGAAGTCCTTCTCTCTTGCCTTTCGCTCCCTGTCCCTCTCATACAGAAGCATTGGGAGCTAAAAGGTAATGAAAGCAATGCAGAACAGAACCAAATATTTTTCTCTCAATCTAGAACCTACAGAAATGTGAACGTTTCCATGCTTAGTATTTTCTCCGTGATAAAAGGACACTTTCCTTAACTTCCTAATAACATAACTCTGTGTGTGTGTTCCTATCTTTGAGGTAACTCTATGCTGACATCATAAGGCTCTACTTCTGGTTTTAGTTCCTGGATTTCTCTGACATGTCAAGCAATAATGGAATTTTATTTTATGCTGGTTCTAGGAAGTGGCTATTTTTTTTGTGGTCAGTGCTGCATGGTCAGATATTATGAAATGTTTACATAGAGTAAAGCTTAAAATGATGGTGGTCAGTGTGTTCCTTAATTTTGATGTGAATGTTACAGTATTGTCACTTTTTTGTTTTCTAGGATGATCTTGCAAAAGGAAGGTCCTCGTTCTCTGTTTAGAGGGCTGGGTCCTAATTTAGTAGGTGTTGCTCCTTCCAGGTAAATGAAATAACTTTGAAATTTTGGTTGCCGTATGTTATTCATGCGATTTAAGATTTATTTGCAGTGAGTCTTTGCAACTGCAGTTGTAAATACTTAATAGCAAATAACCTTTGGTTCCTGGGGTAATTCCATTGTCTGGAAATTGAGCCACTTGTGTACTCTGCAGCTCCAGTCCCTCATCCCTGCATCAATTTTCTCAACATTTACGTCATATGGTACTATAATAGTATTTACTATCATATACTATCCTTTATGCAGAGTTTTGTCCAGTTAAGAAGGAAAATGCTTAAGGAATTGCACATGTCAACAAGAAGTTTGTACCTTTGAAAATCCAAATGTAGATTTAGCTTTTAGTTAATCCATCATCTTCAGGAAGCAATTGTGTGACTGGACTATTAAAACACAGGCTCTTTCTTCCTGAATGCTGGTGAAGCAGAGGCTACTCTCTCCCTGCAGTAGGAAGCCTGCTCTGAAACTTCAAAAAGGGCAAAACTGGGTAGAATGACACACTCGGGCTGAAATCCAAGGGGTACTGGGGCAGTGTCAGATTGCAGTGGACGAGAGTGTAAATCTGGTCTAATTGGCACTGGTATTGCTGCTCCCGGTTGCTCTGCATCAATACATACGCTCCAGCTGCTTGGCTGGTGCTGGCAGTCAGCGAGGTGCAGGCAGGAGCCTGAAGCTGAATTGATCCTCGCATACAAGTGGTACAACTTCAGTCCAAAAATAGGAGAATACCAAATTAAGAGTGCGGAAACAAAGTTGTGTAAAACTAATATAACTAGTTAATCTGGGAACAGGCTATAGTCACCTTTTGACCCATTTTTATTCCCTTCTATTCTGTTTCAAGAGATGTGTCCTTATGCAGAGGGGATATATTCCACAAAGGTTTTAATATTCCCTTGATTTAGTGCCCCGCTTTTGTTTATTTTTAAATTTTTTTTTGGTCTGAACAGAAAACATTATTTTGAGGAGTATCTTAACTTTTCTGATTTAAGGTCTTTGGATGCTTCTGGAAAATTTTATTAAACTGTACTTTGCATTCAGCATTGATCTGTCTTCTACATAAATCTGACACATGAGGTGTTGCTCTGTATAGCCTCTGCATGAATAAGAAAAATATAATTTGGGAATTGGATTACTTTAGCAGAATTTTTAAGGAATTTAGGAATACTTGAGATTTTTCTGATCACAAACTAGCATTGTTTTTTGGAGAAGCTGAAGTTATTCCAGTAGCTTTCTTTGTTCTTGACACCTGTGGGGTACTTCTTCAACCGAAGATCCTGTTTGTTTGATAGTTCAGTCTGGATCTGAATGTTAAACATTGATTTTTATTTTTTTTAATGGCAATTTTTGTACAGGATGAATTCTATTTTATAAGTGGCTATCCTCAATGAAAAAAATTCTCAATTGCAAAAAACCTATTTTTTTTTCAGTAGATTTTATGTTGTATCTTATAATTCCCTGTCTTTCTTCCCCTGGGTGAAATACTTAGTTTGCTTCCCCCCTTGCCCTGTGTTCATACTAAAAATGTCAACTTGGTATAATGTGTGAAGTCTTATAAGCACATCCTCATTCCCCTCCGGCTGACTCGGTCTTCATCCAGTACTTCATTTCAATTAAGCATTAGCTAAGTGGATTTAACAGCAGCTCTTTGTTTAAATAAGCAGTAGAGAAGCATGTTTCATAATACATCCAGTATACTTAACTAAGTTCAGATTCCATTTTAAAAATTACACCCATGAAGCAAGTACTTTATCTTTTTTATAATAAAGAAAAACATGTTTACACAGCTAATGAGGTTAATGTTCTGTTCATGAAAACGTGCATGTTCATTTTTCCTCTTGCAGAGGGTTTTGTGTAAGTTTAACTGAGTTAAAACATTAAATGTGAGTTTTAGATGTGCTTAAAATAAGCTTTTTAGCTTTAATGGATGAAAACATGCCTTTTCCCTAATATTTTACATTGACATACTGACTTTGTCTAGCTTTGTCTTGATAACAATTGGAATGTAGTATAAGTTGACAATATTTTTCTTTGTAGTGTATTCAGAGGAAAAAGCTATGTCTATTTAAATACCAAACTAAAGGAACAGCTGTTCTCATGTTTAAAATACAAATATTTATAACTACAAGTTACAAAGTATAACTACAAGTTAACAATATTTACATTTTAAATCGTAGAACAATTTTATAAATATTAAATGTGCTCTTTGGTTTAAAAAGCTACATACTTACTAGTTCTTCTGAAACTGTAATGCTATTGAGTTGAGTTTATGCCCATAAGTACAAATTTGATCCATTATTAAAGACATACAGAATTGTGCGATTCCACTTAGCAGCGTTTAGCTTTTCTGCTTAAACTTCCTAATGTCATAGAAATCACTGACATATTTTTAATTATCTATCCTTCCCCTCACTAATTGGTAATCGGAGCTGTTGTGGAAGAAGTTGTCCCCCTTCCTGGAATAGTCATGCTAATTTGCAAGAATTGATCATTGAGTAGTTTTCTGCTTAGGAAATAAGGCTTGAACCAAGGTGATCTTGATTTGGTGAAGTTAGTGGCACTGCTCATAAGGGTATTGACCACAAAATGTAACTTGGATTTTGTTCTAATTTTAGAGCGATATATTTTGCTGCTTACTCAAACTGCAAGGAAAAGTTGAACAGTATTTTCAATCCAGATTCTACCCAGGTACACATGATTTCAGCTGGTGTGGCAGGTAAGGATCTGTAACTTTTTAGCTTTGTTCTAGAGTTGTATCTACAAATGAGAGGCAGCAATAAACGTAGAAAAAATAAAGTTCAGTGATTGAATGAACTCTTTGTAGTGGTTACCTTCTTTGGCCTCTCATTAAACAAGCTATCTGGAGAATATGTGCATGAAACATTGCTACTTGGTGTTAATGAAGATATTTAAGTGTGTGTGTGAATAGTCTTTTCTAGGAAAACTTGCATGCGTGCTTTCTTGATTGTAAATTTGTGACATGTAAAACGAAGACTTTCAAAACAGTAACTTTTTGCTCTGCAAGCTATAAACAACATTGTTTGCACTGAACACTGCTTTAATGCTGCTTAATCTGGTTTTTGTCATAACTTTTTCTGTTACAGCTTTTTTTATCTTTCTGAAATACACCTACAGATATTTGTATAAATCATATGTAACAGTTCTCCCTCCTTTGCTTAAATGCTAGTCTGTGTGAAGTTTGCTCTACCACTAAAGTGACATAGAAGAGCAGATTTCTGTAGTGTTCACATTTTCATCACTAGAAATTATTTCCTATTTCATATTTGCAGTGTAACTTTGGTATATTTTAGTAGCTACCAGTTTTTGTTGCTTGATTTATATGTTCTGTGCTTTGGGATTATTAATGAGGGGAACTAAAGGCAACTGAGCTGAGTTGTGGTCATGGACTTGTGCTGGGGAAGTCAAGCTTGGGCTGGCAACATTTTGCCTATTGTCGCCTCTGTCTTTCTTACACAAAACCAAAATTTCAAAAGCTTTTTTCTGTATAGGCTATAAACACTTCACAGATGAACTCTGACACTTTTATGGTAGCCTGTTGAAGTTTCTAATTCCTGTCAAATTTTACAACTACTGTCTGTAACGTGAGTACTAGGGATCTGGAATGGACTGCCAAAGGTGATGTCAGAGTAATGAATAGGATTAGTTTGCTATTTAATACTTGCTAATAATCTGATACAAAGAAATGGTTATATAGAAAGTTTAAGTGACTTTAGCTTTGTACTTTAACACGCTAATACTCATCTCTAGCACACAAGAAATGTGATGGCAGTTTTTAGTCTTCTGACTTAGAAATATAAGGTGAGCTATTTTGTCTTAAGTAGGCAAAAAGCTGCTCAGATGATGCAGTATTTTTTTATCAACTGGAAATGTGTGCTTTGTTTGTAGGTGAACAACATGGGGAATGAGATGGAAGGGGATTTCATGAAAAGTTTATCCTAATCAGTTAATTGCTCCAGAAACCCTAACTACGTAATTCATTTTTCTTGTCTTCAGCTCTTTGTCAAGGGGATGAAACATGTCCTTAAATTGGGGTGGAGGGGGAAGTACG
This sequence comes from Arenaria interpres, assembly GCA_013399435.1. Taxonomy (NCBI): domain Eukaryota; kingdom Metazoa; phylum Chordata; class Aves; order Charadriiformes; family Scolopacidae; genus Arenaria; species Arenaria interpres. The sequence goes on from VXAK01000083.1 coordinate 75,169, forward strand.
GGTAATAGAAACAATATCCTCAATTGAAGACAACTTGTAACTCCTGCAATGCTGTAGACGAAGGTTCAGTGTTCCTTATCTTTGGAAGTTGCTGCTCTCATTCCATAATGAAAAGAACATTTATGGACATGTCTTGTAGTGACTTTTCCCAAGTGCTTGCAGACACAGACTGTAGTTGGTCAAAGAGTTCTGTATCTGCTTGTTGACTTGCTTCACTTCCAGAGGTTGGTGTTATGCGTTTGTACTCCTGACTGTAGGGGACTGGGGTAAATGTATTTGAGCTTTAATTGCTGTTTGACTTTTTGACGTTTCTGTACCAGCTTTTAAATATTGAACACTTTTTGTGAGTGGTATCTGTCTTATACTTACCTAGTTCTGCAGTTGTATCCTAAACCAGATAGCTGGTGAAACTGAGTGCAGGTCCACACTACAGGTCACAATTTTCTTTCTCTTGAAATGGCTCGGCACTGTATACTACAGACATTCTCTGGAAGAGCTTTAAAAGAAGGTTCTTTGACAAACAATTTCTCGATACTCATTACTGATGCTATTCTGATTTATATGTAAAGGACTGTAGCTAAAATTAACAGTGCTTTCTTGGGAACATGCTAACCATGTTTTTGTAATTCTAATATATTTCAGAAAATGCACTTAAACCAGCTATTAACAGTTTTACCTGCAAGGTTTGTATTGCTATATGATGCAAATGAAGTTAAGGAAATGGCAAAATAACAGGGACAAGATTGAATGTGAGCTCTTAATTGGCTGACTTAAACAGGGTAACATAGAAGATGGCCATAATATTTGCTTTGGAACTTAAGATTTCAAAATTGGTGAAGTGGATAAACACTTCTAATAATTAGCAAAAAATAATCAGTATTGGTTTTTTCTTTTGCAGCTGCCAGTGGTTTCAGTAAGGAATTGAGTAACTCAGTCTTAAATGAGGGATTTTTTTTTTTTGTTTGGATTTGACCTTTCTGTTGCGTAATACCTAATGAGCATGAGGTGGTGTTCGCACTACGAAGCTTTTCCTGTAGGTTGCAAAATACAATAACGATGCAAAAATACAATATAAAAAAACCTCTTTGCAGCTTATTGCTGTATGAAAGTACTGCAAGTAGTAAACTGCAGTCAACTTTAAATACTGTTTACTTGTATCATATGTTAGTACATAAGTATCTCGGACTAGACTGATGTCATTGTTAAAATCAGGATTGTTTTATGCACATGGTATTTTGGGGAGCAAGAATCTGAGGTATGGATTTTTAAGCGTTTTTGTTTGGTTTTAGGCCTGATTCTTCCTTCTCGAGATAAAACATGTATATAGGGGTTTAAGATCCTTTTATTAATTTTATTTTATCCCAAGGAGGATGAATTATGCTACATATTAGTAACTGATGCCTTATGCAATTAGAAATTTGTTTTTTTCTTGCTGTGTGCTAGCTTCCCACATAAAATTCACATCACCTTCATACCTAAAATATCTGTCCATCGACATGAAGAAATACTTGGCAATCTTTTTTGCTTACTTCTCAGCATATCACATGAATCTGTTTTTGCAAACTTGGACAGTGAATATATCTGAAGCATGCTACAAGAATCGAATGTTTGCTTGTGTGAAGATAGTTTATCTCTGTACATCTTACAGTTAGGCGAAATTCTTAGATTCATTATAAACTCTGCATTATCATTACACTTAATCAAGCTCTTTTGCCACAATAGAGTATAGAAACTTCTATAGAGAGCTGAACAAAATATTTGATTTCTGTATGGCTTTCTGATTTGCCTTTTTAATGATTCATTCAGACAACATGGTTGCACATCTGCTGCAAAACTACTTTGCCTTGTATACTATTGCTGTTCTTTCTGTAACTCTACTGGCAAACCAACCCAAACCTAGACTTTTATTTT
>VXAK01000084.1:0-17491 GCA_013399435.1 Arenaria interpres
GTATCAACACAGGCTGAGGGATGATGTGCTTGAGGGCAGTCCTAGAGAGAAGGACTGGGGTATTGGTGCATGAAAAGCTGGACATGAGATGACAATGTGCTCTCACAGCCCAGAAAGCCAATTGTATCCTGAGCTGCATCAAAAGAAGCATGGCCAGCAGGNTGGCCAGCAGGCTGACAGAGGTGATTCTGCCCCTCTACTCTGCTCTGGTGAGACCTCACCTGGATTAGTGTCCAGCTCTGGAGCCCTCAGCCAAGGAAAGACATGGACCTGTTGGGGCAGGTCTAGAGGAGGACCACAAAAATGATGAGAGGGATGGAACATCTCCTGTGAGGACAGGCTGAGAGAGTTGGAATTATACAGGCTGGAGAAGAGAAGTCTCCAGGGAGACCTTAGTGCAGACTTTCAGTATTTAAAGACTTATAAGAAAGATAGGGACAAACTTTTTTGCAGGGCCTGTTGCAATAGGACAAGGGGTAATGGCTTTCAACTAAAAGAGGGTAAATTTAAACTATATAAAAGGAAGAATTTTTTTACAACGAGGGTGGTGAAACACTGGAAGAGGTTGCCTAGAGAGGCTGTTAATGTGCCATCCCTGGAAATACTCAAGGTCAGGCTAGCCAAGGCTCTGAACAAGCTGAATCTCATTGAAGACATCCCTGCTCGTTGCAGGGGAGGTTGGACTAGATTACCTTTAAAGATCCCTTCCAACACAAACTGTTTTATGATTCTGTTCCATGAAAGTAAACTCCTCTTTACTTAGATATTAATAGATTCAGGTCAGCTTCAATTGGAGCAGATGCTCACAAACATCTATGCGCAGCTTTGACCATACATCCCTGTCTGCTGTACTGTCTAAAAGTAACTTCAGGAAATGATTGGCACTCATGGCACCTTATTCTAAACAAAGAAATAGTTTAAAAATATGAATAAATAGACTTTATCTCTTCAGAATTGAAGCAACACATTTCAAAATGTGTATGATTAAATTGTAGAGGAATCTGTATAGTTAATAGTGCAAGATTTCCATGAGGATTTGTAATGAAACCTATTTAGGTTTATGATGGAGGTTGTTGAAATACTTGAGTCTCATTGATGCTCAGCTCTCTTCAATTTAGAACAACTTTGTACATCTTGGTGTTCTAAGATAGCACTTCAAGGGAGATTATCTTTATTTTTACACTCTCTGATATTGATATTGAGATAGCTCCCAGTAGTAGTTGGGGAGCATGTAGGTACACCTAATAGAACAGTTGACATCCCTCTTACTAAGAATTTTTCTACTGTGATCAGTGTTACTGTTTTTTCCTGAAATAAAGTGTTCATGGAACACATATGTCCATTCTGCTCATTTCAACCTTCAGGCAAACTTTCTGAAGTAATGCAGAAATTTTTGCTTGGTGGCATCCATGTAGGTTGGGTGAGTACATGAGATCAGATGATACTGTGTAACTTTATTTCTCTTGCAGAAGAAAAAAATTAGTATACAGTCATGGGGGTTTTTGTATATTTCATTATCTATTTCCTTGAAATATGGAATCCAGTATTAAAAAGGATAAATCCAGTATTTTGCAAGGCACTTGAACTTGGTTTTCTGAAATTGGTCTTTTTACTCCTATGGATACAATAGTCATACTTTCTCTCTAAAATTGTGGTCCTGCACAACAGCTAAAGATTCAGATCTGAGCTTTGGCACCATTTGGAAGCTGCACTATGCAAAAATTCAGCCTTTTCCTTCACCCCCTACTCATGTAGTTATTTTTCTCCTTTCTCCTTCCATGATTAAGCTTCAAGACTATATTTTTTTAATACAGATAGAATTTGTTTTTATACGCCATCCACCCAGCACTGTGTGTTATATTTAGACTCTTGTTACTACTTCTTATGGGGATGATAAGATTAGAGAAGGAGAAGGGATGGAGCCTTAAGGGCAGCAGGAGTCACGTAGCACTGTGTCAGTTTGCAATAGGTGAAGAAGAAGTGGTGTGCCTGTTCAGCCTGCCTGCACTAATTGGAAAACTTCATGTTGTCTTAAAAAAAAAAAAAAAAGTCAGCCAGCCACTTGGAAGCTTATGATGGATTCATCTTTTCTTTGGCCACTCTAAATGGTGATTGCTCCATGCAAATGGTTATGCCTTCCATCCCATGTGCATCATTAATAAGTTTAACATAGTCAGCTCTTCTGAACTGTAGTTGCAACTCTGACATTAGAAAGTACTTTATAATTTACTCTCCTTCCTTGGTTTTTAATCATCTACTAGGAACTGCGTGACATTTCCTTCCTACTGATTGTGTTTGTGATGTGTGCTTGAAAAGCTTTTCCAATTTACAGTGCATTTTTCTTCATCTTATTTCCTGGGTGGATGTTTTTGGCATCAGTAAGCCTTTTCCCCCATATTCTCTTTATGTCTAAGGGGACAGTCTATCTGTTGCTCTTCTACTCTGTAGCTTCACTTTCTCCCTTCTTTCCTCGGTACTTAAACTCCTGTTGGCACTTTAAGTGCCATCTCCCGAAGCTGTTGAGGTGACACTTTTTTCATTCTTTGTGGGGTTTTTTCTTTGTCTTTAATTCCTTAAAATTTTGAGGGAGGACATACACTTCATTGCTTCAGTTTTATCTATGAGTATTGTTTCTCACTTCTTACCTCTTCATATTTTAAAAATTACTGGATATATCTGCTTATATTGCCTCCCATTATACAGGCCCCTACGTAACAATGAGAAATAGGATGGAAACACACATTCAAACATGCACTCAGAAAGCTGATGTGCTCCATCTAATCTCTTTAGGCCTTTGAATCTTGTAATGTAAATTGAATCCTGGTTCAAGTTGGCTTCTTTTAATAGCTACCCCAAAAAAATATCTGTCTTGCCTTACCAGAGATATATGATATCAACATTAAACTTGCTTTTCTTGCTTTATTTATAAGCCAAAATAAAGGATACTTATTCCGTTTTTACAAGAGAATACTACATAAAATTAGGACAACAGGAAAAGCTCACAGACTGGCTGAATCTGCAAAATGTCTAATGAAAAACCTATCTGCAAATTTATTTGCTTTCTCATGAAATTCTCAAAACAGATAAATCCCTGGCCACAAGATAAAAAACATCTAACCAAAAGTTTAGATTCCCTGAATCCATTTTTGTCACTCAGATTCACTCCTTCCGCTTTTCTCTGTTTATTTTAATGTAGCATTATAAATAAAACAAGCAGCAAGTCAGTGGGAACTATGAGGCAGCCTGAACAGAAACTAATCAGATGACTCCCAACAAACTGTAGATCATGCCTACTGAACCATAAATGTTGAAAGCAAATGTAAACAAAAATTGGGAGAGGCCACTAAACAATTTGGAGATGATAAAGTAGCTAAACTTAATGGCAGCTACAGCATGTGCCTGAATATAGCCCAATTATATTAAGAATGGTTTTGAAATGCTGCTTTTCATCATGTTTCTTCCATTCTTCAGTCTGTAGTGCTGACCAACATCAGCTACTATTAAAGAGTCTTCATGCATGTAAAATAATATGATTTCACAATGATTACATATTCACTCTACAGCTGGCTGAGTTTTTACATCTCCATTTGTCATTGACTATTGTGTCCAATTAAATGATTAGCTTTTAAAAACTGCTGCACATTATGAGAGTGAACTTGTGTTCCATTGCACTGAGTGATGCAGAAACAAACTCATTACAGCATGTAATTCACCCATATTAAATAACAAACAGATGGCTGCTGTAAATGAGAGCTGCTTTTTCTCTTCAAAAGTGCCAGGAAAAAGGTGTTTTTATTTATCTTTGTTTCCAGCTTCTTTCTGTTTTCTTGACAAGTGGGCAGCTGGTTGCTGAGGTTTTCAATTGGTGCAGAAGAATGAAAAGCCTGTTTCCATTAATTTCCCCATAAAATAAGTCTTTGAATCATTCCTGTTATAAATGCATGTGCAGTAGCAAGCTGCTGCTTGATTAATTCACTTATTATGAAGATTTCATCTTTTATAAGAGGGCCTGCAGGTAATTTATCTTGTTTAGTAAGATTAGAAAAATGTAATTATCTTGATACCTTTGGACCCCTCTCATTTTAATTGTGTTCCCATAAATTTCAAACATAAAGATGGGAATTTTTTTTTGCACAAATGTTCCAACATGTGGTAGAAAAATGTGTTGTAAGATCTGCATAAAAACTTATCAAGCAAAATGCATTTGGATTATACTATTAAAAGAATGCATACAAACAGAACCAGTATACAGTCGTGGAAGCATATAAAAATATCTGCATTTCTGGTTCCCTGGTCACAGGCTTTTAACAGCTGGAGCTGAATGAAGAATGCTGGGATTTAAGTCCTTTTTTTTTTCTTCATTTTTTTTCTTTTTTTTTCTTTTTTTTTAATTAGTAATGCTTTTCACCAGGGAAATATAAAATCTGTTCCATTTTCACTAATCAAGTTAAAATTATATTTGTCTTCAGATATATCACAAACAGTAAAGAAAAAAAAAAAGGAAACTTATGAGCTGAGATTTATATGTAACATCAGTTATTCTGAATCTCTCCAGCATCCTTTAAATGTTTTCTCCCTCTTTCTTTTACCTTCTCTTTGAGTGTAAATTTGAAACAAATCAAAATCCAGAATTCTTTCTCTTCAATATATTTTTTTCTTCTTAAGACAGCAGTTACAGCATTTTTGTTTTATTTATTTGTGGCTTTTTAATTTAATTTAAGTTTATCTGGTTCCAGAAGGATTATTTTCCTTACTTTCTTTTGCTTGGGTTATAAGAACCTCTTGATTCTTTATCCCATACAAAGTAGAATAACAACTTTGCATGTATTCCTTTTTCACATTAATTTTAATTCAGAGTGGTTGTGATGGTCAATTTCCACACAATATATTTATAAGAACATTGTAAACATGCAACAACTGCACCAAGTCAGAGTCATGTATCTGACTATATCCAAAAGCAAAGGTGGAAAGAACACAAGAAGATGGCAAATGTATAGTGTCATATCTGAATATATTTTTTCAGCTTTCATCATCTGCAGCAAAAGGATACAGAAATTCAGAAATCAGTAGATTTTCCAGAATTTCTTAGGTAATAGTTCTACAAATACCACAAGCTGTAAACAGATCCATTAAAATCCTTGAGTATCATAAGCCATTTAACATTAAAATGAGGAAAAAACTTCTTCTCAATGAGTTTAGAGTTACATTTTTTTCAGGATTCTGTTTTCATATCTTCTCAGCTTTTGAGGGTTTCTAAAGCAGCCGTTTGAACACTAGTGAACTGAACATTGTCAGAGGTCATACTGGTACCACATAAAGCACTGTGTAAGGAAAGAAGTTTTGCAAAGTGAAAGTTCAGGCAGTAAAGAGACTCATAAGAATATGCAAACTGTACAAGGTTGAAGCCATGAAACTGAGAAATGTGTACAGATGGTTGAAACATTTCAAGTCAGGTGAGACTAGCAATTGTGACAAACCATGATCTGGGAGACCTGTGTCAGCAGCAACACACATGAATGCTGAAAAGGCTGAGCAGCTCATTAGGGAAGATTGACGAATAACCCTTAATGACCTTGCTCCTCTCTAAATTGCAGTTCTGCATCAGCACACCGAATCCTGCAGTGGTCTTCTTTAAACTTTGTTCATGCCAGGTCCTATGAAAACTCATCCTGGGACATGCATAAACTGGTGATATGACTCTTCAAATCCCAGTTGAATTAAAGGCTAAATTAAAAGAGACATTTAAAGAGATACTATGAGATACTCAATTCTAACAGAATTTACCACTGTAAGTGTATTTTGACTTTTTTAAGCACTTTGTTCTTTCTCAATAATTATATATGTTGGCATGTTTTATATTGCTTATATGAGTAAGATAGAACCATTGGGTTCTAGTTGCCAAGGAGCCTGATTAAGGCAGAGTTGTAATTTTTTAAAAAAAATTATATTTTATGCTACAAAACTTGGCTGTATTCCATAAAGAACGTATAAGCCCACTGAAAGTGCATGGAGGTTCTTCTAAGTCTAGTGGAGGAATTAGTTAAAAACTGTTATATTTCTCTGAATATTTTTCAGGTAAATTGCCAACCATAGATGTGTGGTCCACATGTTTTTGCAAAACATAGTCCAAACTCTTGTAGATTCTAGAAGCTTAGAAACTACATTTTATCTGTCTGATGTGTATTTACTGTAATACCTGGTTTCTGGTCCTTTCTAATTAACAATTACAAAAACGATGAAGGTTTACTTACAATTAAAAATGAATAAGTGTTCTTTCTTATCTTTAGAGTTAGAAGATAAAAGCCAGTTGATGCAATTATTTAATAGCGGACAGATAAAAAGTCTAGTGTGTAGGATAAATAAGACACTAGGACAAACAGGAGCATTTTGTACTAACAAAAATTGGGATGCAAATGGTCCTTAAAATTAAAAGCAGCCTGCTGGACCACAGCAAGATGACAAAATCTTGATCTGCCACAACATGTGGTCTCTGCTTTAAGCTAAATCTCATCCCAACACCAAAAATTTACAGTCCATTCTCTCTGTAGAGCCTAAACATTGATGTATTAAATCAACCAGAGATGAGAAGGACCAGAGGATTCCAATTAGTATCTGCCTCTATCCTGCATTTCTTGCAGCCCTGGGTGCCATCAGCCTTTAGCATTAGCTCAAGGAATAACTTTAGTTTTAATGATTTCATTTGGAAGGCCTAAACACAGATTAGGCTTCACAGTTATAATGAGTAGCATAGTTTGGATAGCTAAAGAAGCACACAATATAAAACTGCTAAGAAAAAAAGAAAGATAATTGAATGGAATAATATAAGAATGGGTGAATACAAACATTCTGTCCTATTCTGAATGAACAGGACTGAACATAGACCTGTATTTTCTAGTATCGTCTGGAGTTAAACCTGAAAACTTGAATATGTTTAGGGTTCAGGCCTCTATTCCACATGTTCAGAGCATGGTCCAAACTCATTTCCACTTTCTGGAAGTGTTTCCATTTGGGTGACATTTCTATGACTTAGATCCGTATTATTTCAATAGATTGTGAAAGAGATGTGGAAAGTCAGCACTTCACAACTGAGAAGTTACTTTAGATATTAGTGCGTAGTCACTAATAGCATGAAAAAAATCTTCTCAAACTTTGCCCAAAAAATGCTGCTTCAGTAATTCATTAACTTTTTTTAATGAAACAACATCTCATTGCTATTTGGGAAAAAAACTAATCTCCTTTCGAAAAAGTTTGCATAATGTATTGAGAAAGAAATGACTGCAAATCTGCTGATCAGTCTTTTGAGGATTCCAAGTAGGCTGGGTAAACTTTTATCTAACACTATAGAGAAAACTATATAGACACAAAATTGCCTGTTGAGGCATTTAGTACAGACTAAGAACAAAATATATTTAGGTTGCAACTTGCAGTCCTGTTTAGCAGCCACTGAAACCCTAAGTTGAACAAAGAAAATTAATACTTCCCCTCAGCTCTCAATTGTCATCTATCTCTATCCAACACGGAGATGTTATATCAAATGAGGGGATTACACAAAGTATATTATAATCACCCATCATAGTCTTAGCAATAAATAACCAGTGCATTGTAACATGTTACTACATATATCTCATATATCTATATATACATTTATTTCACATATACCTACATATATATCTCACATATGTATGGGGGGGGGGTGTCTGTGTATGTACACGTATATAAACATTCCATAGATAAATTACAAAATCTCTTTAAGAATGAGTATTTAGTTTAGAATTCATTTGATTTAAAATACGGAAGAAAAAAAAACCAAAAACCAAAACAACAACAACAAAAATAACAACAAAGACAACAACAAAAAACCCAAAAAACAACCCAAAACCAGAAACACAAGACCAGAAATAATTCCAGCGCAATAATAATTACCAGCTGTTTCCTCACCTCCCAGCTCAGAAAGCTGAAAGTTCCTGCAAAGAGTACAGGGAAATAATATAATTCTGTATCTAACTGCTTGGGGACTGTATATGGCAGTTTCCATATACTATAGTGTTTGTTCACAGTTGCCTCTTCTATGTTATGTCTATAACAAGAGCTTCCTAATGACTCATCAGTGGTGAACTCAGAACACTTGGATGGAGTTCCAGATGTAAAGATGACAGGAAATCTCACTTGCAGGATGTGGTTGGCAGTGGAGATGCCTAACAATTAGTAAATTCACCTCAGAGCTTTCAGCTTGCTGTAAATATTTGCCAGATAAAAAGTTGAGTCCAGATTTTTTTAATGCTGAAATTTTCTGAAACCAAAACACAACACATGAGTCTTCAATCAGTTACCTAAAACAGTCTGTACAGGACCATTTATAAATATGTCAGTAGCTAGCAGATATGACATAACATCTAGGGGTGAGCCATTCAAACCTCTGAGTGGCAGCTAGAGACAAGCAGCATCCTATAGCACAAGATCATAATTTTAGGGAATTATCAGCTCTGAAGTATAGGCAACTAGACTGAGCTACGTGCATGTTTTGTTTATATATGAGATAGGTATCTAAGCTTCCATTTCAAGTGATGAGAACTATAGATCAATTCAGTTCATTAAAAATCTAGTGCCTGTGTAGATGTTATAATACATCCCTCCTAGGATCCAGCTGCCTCTCAGAAGGGAACCCATCTCTCACAGCTTTTGTGTCATATGTGTCAGCCCTGTACGCATACCTCATCTACCCCAGGGCATCTTCCATAGCATCAGGTGCTTCTGTTTAGGTAGATGAAACCCACCCTCCGTGTCTACAGTGCAGGCTTTGCTATGTGAATTGTCTAAGTTCCCATTACAACCTAGTGGATATCGATTTGTTTGCCTTTAGACACTAAAAGGTGTCCTTCTGCCTCCAACTAACAGGCAGAGAGGAGAGCAAATCACTCCTAGCTGTTTTGTAATACCTGCCAGTCCCATATTAGTATGTCTGATGTCCGACATCATCTCAAATTACACCAGACAACTAGGTCTGCCAACTACGTCTGAATTAAGCTTTTCAACTTATAAATTGGAAGAATGAAAGTTACTCCTATACCTTTAATCTTGACCTGAATATCACCTCTTAAGTTTAGCAAGGAGAGCACCTGCACCTTATAGCCCTCTTTTAATCCATTATTTCAGAATCTCTTACACACTGTACCCACTGCTGCAAGGCTGTAATACAGAATTTCAATTTATTTAAATGATTGTTAGAATTGCTTTGAATATATGCCCCTTCAGTGACATGTATGAGACAAGGCATTGATATTCTGTACTACAAGACACACATAATATCATACCTATAAGTCATTGGGATTTGTGCTCTCTGCAAAAGATAACAGAATCATCATAAAAAATAGTGATTGTTGAAACCAGGTATTTTTTTATCATTTGTGGTATAGACTAGACCAATATATGTGTTTACATGGAGGAATAAAAATGAGGGGGGATGGAAATATTGTGAATTAACACAGTATCACTGTGTTAATTATGTTACATATAACACAGGTAACATATAGCACAATGCTAATTGTATTACAAACTAAGTATGTAGAACAATCTCTGTCACAGAATTTTATCCCACGGTACCGCAGAATGTATAGGTAGGTTTTCCCAGACTTGTAAAAACACGTGCTGGAAGAAGGTGAAGATGTCAATATTTTAAGGAAAAAGAAAAAATTGCACTGTCATTCAAACCCTCAAACCTTGTCAGAATTTAGAATGTGCCCATCTTCTATTCTGTGAAAAAATTTTTTTCAGAAAACTTAAACCACCTATATTGTAAGGTGGATCTTAGCATAATTTTTGGTTAAAAGAGTTAATTACATCTTATTATCTGTTGAAACTGTTCTCTGAGAAAGTGAAATATTGTGAACTCACCTAGGATCTATTTTGGGCAGAGATCATTTAACAAGACCATTAGAGTTGTCTTCAAAATTTTAGAAGGTCAGTCAGGCATAAATTTCAGTTCTGAATGAATTCATTTCCCCCCCTTTTTTTTTTTTTAAGCATACTAACAAAGCTATAAGAAAATCATAAGTTTATAATATATAGGTATAAAAAGTACTATTGTCATTTTTTAGAGAAAAGACTGATTAAGGTGAGAGAGATACTGAATATTTAATTCCCTTTTAGAAGGTCATTTTCACAACTTTAGTATTAGAATTAGAATGAAACACAGAAGGATAAAAAAGAATTAGAAACATCTAATTCTATTAGAACTTTAATAAAATTGTTTTTCTTACATTAAAGTGTTTTTAAACTCACACTTATTACACTGAGAACCAGTTTAATTAAGTTTAGATTAGAGTTTTTTGTTTGACAAGCGTTATGTCAGGTTCTGCCAGGTTCATAGCTTTCCCTTTTTATGTCTTACCAGTGTCACTTTCTTTAAGCATGGTGGGACTGTGCTGAACTGCAGTAGGAATCTGGACACACTGCCCAGCAAACAGGCCCAGTCCTGGGGTGCAGGTTCTCTGCTCCCTTGGAACTCCGTTGGGATGAGTGGAGCTCATGCAAAGCTGCAAAGTAGTGGCCTAAGTTTTCTCTCATGATGTTTTTGAATATTCTGTGTTATCCACACACCCCTTAACACTCTTATGTTTCTGCTTGATTATTTTGTTTATTTTTAGCAGCTTAAAGGCACATTAATTTTTTTCTATTTTTTTTTGTGTTGAGTGACCAGTAGCAGATTGCAATTTTTGGCTGAAAAAGAGTCCAGCTTTCAAATATGACTGAGCATCATTTTTCTTTAAGTGGCCAGCTGTAGGGTCAAGAGCAAAAGTACTGATTAATACCTTTTCAAATTAAGATCATCCAATTTTCCCCAGTAGAGTTGATGTCCATTCCTCTAAAACTCCACGTAAAACACTTGTTCCTACCCAGTCAACCAAGACCCTGTGTGCAGAATGCCTGCTAATATAGTCTTGCCTGCTGCTTACCATTACAAGGAGATAAAGCACATACTTCATAATGAGAGAAATTTTGATTTTAAATTACACAGGCCAATTTCTATTTGGATTACGTGAATGTGCACTCCTGATAATTCTCATCTGCAGTGAAGATGCAGGTATGACAAGAAATGGATGCATTTGTCTTGCTTATCGTATCAATTTCATATGATCTGCATGTGAAAGATAATGATTTAAGTCATTATGTCATTACTGATTCCAAGCAAAGCATTAAAGAATAGGGGGCTGGGAAAGGGAGTGGTTTCTAATGTGTACGGTGCTCTGTCTACCTGCAATTTGTCATACCAGAGTACTGCTCTTGTCCTACTAAACAGAGCAATACAGCAAGGCATTAACTTTTAACTTAACACTTAACTACTATCTGGGGAAATATCTAACCTTTATTAAATTTCATAGGGATTATTTTATTCACTAACTATTTACTCCTCCCTAGGGCTGACCACAACAACTAAATACCCTTAAAGGCACAAAACCAATTTACACTAGTATTTCAATGTGCTAGTTGAATGTGTTATGCATTTCTTAACATAACTCCTATAAATCCATTAATGATGTCATGATATTTGATATCTTTCTTAAAAACCTAGCTGATGTTTGTGGAGATTATGAGGCAATTGTCTGTTTCTAGGAATGGGACAAAGTTCCATAAATTAGGCAAAATAGTTTGAACAGTTGATCTAAGCAAACCTGAAGGCCTCTAAAACAGGCTTGATACTCCAAAGGGGGTCATTGCTTCATGCTAGCACTATTTTTCTTGTGTCCAGGAAAGAACTAAAGAGAATCACTGCTGCCTAGCACACTTGCAAAAAAAAGTGTGAGTTCAAAACATTTTTTTTCAGTTAGTTACACTTACCTCTTTCTAGAATTGTTTCTAACGAGTACTAGTGCAGAGCCTAAACTAACCTTCACAATGTATAAGCTTTTTCAGATTTACTGGTAGTGAACTCTATGGGAGACAATTCTTAACAAATAATCAAAAATAGAAATAGGTGCAAGCAGTCAGAAGAAATCTAAAGGAAGAGAAGCTGTAATACTCTTTAACTGTGAATGAGACACACAGGAAGTCTGCAAGCACTAATATATTTAACTATTAATTCATGTGTACTTTAATTAAAGACAGAGCTGTATTGCTGTGGCTTGTTTTTTTATTTTTATTTACAACTTTTTTATTTGGAACTTTTTTTGCTAAAACTTACTTTTTTCCATTCCAAATCCAGTAACTAGTTATGGGAAATGCCCTTGGATATACCTACCAGGCTCATATCTCACCACATGGAGTACCGGGGGTTGTGTCTGTTGTTTTATTTTTTTCTATTTTGAGTGAAGTAGGTTGCTATTAAGGTATTACTACCTTTACATTACACTACAGAAGTGCATAAAATATCTTAACTATGAACGCCTGTCTCTGAATAATATGCATGATATCTAGCTACAGCTCTGCTTATGAATCACATGTATGGCACTACAGAATGAATACTAAACATTCGTTGTTCACCACTTCCTTTGGTTATGATGCATCACAATGATGCAAAACTACTTCAGTTTTCTCCTCCCCAATATTCAAAATGAATCAAATGAATGAGGAGCAGTAACAAATCATCTGCTTGCACTTCAACTTCACTGACACTATAGACCATACCCATTATGGTCTTTCAGGTCAATAATTCCTGAACTAAGAAGGATTAATAGGATTTATGACCCTCTTTTCAACTGCATGTAGCACAAGCAGTACTAATTATATTTTCATTAACCTCTGTGGCTAGCTCATGTTCTAATAATTTAGCCCTGTTATGGATTAATCCAATGCTTTACATGTTCAATAAAGTGCACACACAAACAAAAGCTATATAAATAAATCCTTGTGGCCAAATCATGGCTGCTCTAATGAAGAAATACTTGCAAAAGAGCCACTGCTTCTAGAATCTCCCAAGGTCTAGCCCATGCATCAGTCAGCTATATCTGGGCTATTTGAGTGACTTATTCCCTAGTAAAGGAGGCATTGTGTGGCCTAAATGTTAGATAAATCCAATTTATTTGCATGAACTACAATGTTAAATGAGTCCTAAGCAAGTTGCCTTATAATGGTGAAGTCTGCGTTCACACTTCAGGAGAAGTTAATGCCACAATTTTAAGAACTACCAGTAAACATGTCTCCTAAATACATTTGGCAAACTGTGTATCTGGGAGGTATATCCACATTGTATTCTGATCCCTTCTACTCAGCCCCATCTCCACTGAGTTACTCCCTGATATCTCTGTTGCCAGGGGGAATAAGGGGTACATAAGAGACATAGTAGAGCTGTCAGTAATAATGGGATTACTCAGTATGACAGCCACTCCACACTCTCTGTTCCTAAGCAGAGTTTTAGTGCAACCAATGTTGAATGGTTTTTGTACAGTCAAAAGAGGAGTGGTGCCTGAATTCATCCCAGATTATGTAAATTTCCAAGAAACAGGTGCTATCCCACAGTCACTCTTCTCCTGTGCTGTGCTTTCACTCCTCTGCTGCAGTTACATACCAGCTCCTTAATAACTGTGGGAGTTTTGCTTATTTGAACCAAAAATTAAATGTATTCAATTTCAAATGAGTAAGGCAACAGATGCATTCCCTAGTCATGATGAATCTGGGATATGAAAATAAATTGGCATGGGAACCACGATAGCTAAACTGATATGGAATTTAGAATTAATGTTTGTTATGAGAGAAGCACTGAATGCTTTATGTTGTTTGTATTTTTAATTCAGTGCTAATGTCAAACATTGTCAAATATTTGATTGCAATATATGTTCACTGAAATAAAATATAGCGAAATACTGATTGCAAACAGAATTAGAAGATGTATTTTGAAGACAGTGTTGCAAACTAATTTTCTATCTGATGAGATATAGGGGAAGAATTCTCTAATTGCAATTCGGTTTCATAAAACAGCAACTTCTCTTACTCTTGTAATAGGTGGAGTAAGTTTTTCATGGAGCTATTTCTGTGCTCACAGAAAACCCAGAGACACCTTTATGGTACAGCTGATGTAACTTGCTTTAGCCATTTACTTTAAGAACTGTCCTTTGCTAGCACTTTTTGTCCACCAGCTTTAAAAATATCATAGGCTATTCATCTGATTAGCTGAGAGCTGAATTTTTGAAGTAAGGTGATATAAATCTCATCGCACTATCTGTTAAAATTACTAAAGTATAGTTAAATTTAATCATTAATTTTTTTAACTTATTTTTTTAAAATACACATAAATTTGGTAGTTGAACTCGTCCTATGTACTTTAACGCATAGAGAAAGATATCAGCATCTGTTACTCATGTCAAGAAAGAGACTATTCCAGGCTAATTCACTATTTCTTCATTTGTTTCACCTGAAGACCTAAAGGAGTTACTTCTGATCTTCTACTGCCCAGTAACCTCATTATGCCCCTATCACTTCCCTGAACGAGTAAATTCCCTGAGATTTGAAACAACTGGATATCTACAATAGCATATAAACCTAGGCTATGGACACAATTAAATGGTTGCTCAAGCTCTTCTCTGGTTTTATTCTAGCTCCGTGTCTACTCTCTGCTTTGTACTTTCACCAGCTGCTTGCAAAGGCTTTACCCTTTCCAGTCTGCTTCTGCTCTTGCCTGAGATTTCATGAGTTCCTCTTTAATTAATTTTGAGGGCTCTGTTTCTATGCTAATACTAAACTTATATAATGCTTACGTAGACTCCAGCAGACCAAAGCAATCAGGAACAACATGATTTCTCAATTAATTAAAGGTACAGTATCATAATTTCTTGTGTGATGAGTGGGGCAAAGGACGTGTGGCTAAATGCATGACCTGTTACAAATTCTTTCACCCTGCTAACTCATTTCTGCAGGTTATCAGGCAAAATAACCCTCCAAAAGCCCTCTTTTTGATACAATGAATCACAAAGAAATTAGACTGATTGAGAAATCTTAATACTTCTTAATAGTGATCCAAGGACTTATTAGAGCACTGCAAGTGACAGCTCCAGCAAGCAGGTTACTTAACTTCCTTCTAGTTCTACTGAAAGGAGAGCAGTGTAAAAAAAAAGGACATGCTTAAATCTATATTTAAATTGAAAACTAAGATATGCATTTAATCTATGGATGGAAGTGCAATCTGTATAAAAGTGAAGTTCATGCAAATTTCCTTTAACCATCCCAAAGTTTTATAAGTGTGATATTAGAAGTTTTATCAGTTTGATATTAGAAGTTTTATCACTGTTGCAATTTCTAAGACCCAAATAGTCTGCCAGACTCAGCTGCTTTTCCAGGCTGCTAATTCTTTTTGATATGAAATTACTGTTCAATCTAGATTATCAGTAATTCTGCTCATGTACTGCAGGCAAGTCCATCTGTTTCTAAAAGACAAAAAAGTGCAAATGTCAGTAAAACATAATGATAGAAGAACCATTACATGATGTCACACCAAAGGTACATTTCAACTAACATGAACTGTTTAATCACACCAATCTTCACAGCTTCCTTACTGCTGCTCTCTGACATGCCAATTGAATCCAGTGTGAAAATGGGCTTACTGGAAGCGTAAGCACAACCTTTATATCATTTTGATTATACCTTCCAAGCTCTCCGTTATTCTTGGAGTATATATTATTTTTGGAAGAGTTGCTCCAATTTCTCCATTTCTTTGCTTTTCTTTGGGTTTTTTTGTGTGGTCGTTGCTTGTATCTTTCATTGCCTTGGCTTTCTCCAACTTTTATTTCTATCTCTGTTGAATACTAGCTACTGTGGACACTATCTAAAGTTTTATTTTTCCTAACTGTATTCCTTAACCAGAATTTACACTTTGGTGGAGGTTGAAACAAAGGATTTCTGATAAAAAAAAACTCAACCAAACAAACCACCAAAAAATAACCCCACCAAGCAAATGCCAAAAAAACCCAACCTAATAAAAGCAATTAACAGAATTAAATATCTTTGAATATTTGGATAGGTCCAGTGCAGCAGTTCTTTATTTATAGGGATACTGCAACAAAATGATCTTCTGGTTGCAAAACTTGATTAGGCAAAACAGGAACGATTCCATTTCTGTCACCTATTGGTAGTAGAGAGATGCCCTACCACCTACCATGTCTGAATAACATTTCTTAGCAGTCACATTCACTGTAACATGAACACATATACTCTTTTAACATCCTACATTTTTTTCTGATGTCCTTAAGTAAACAAATCCACCGTCAGAGTAACAGTGCTAAAAATATTCCAGCAGACAGAATAGTGTGTTGAGCCACCATATTTGGATAAAGTTGAAATTGCTTCTGCAATGGAAAATGATTAACAGTCAACAACTAAATAAATGAAGCATAAGTGCTCTTTCATTGGGCATTTTCCATGATTTTAAATTTTAAATCCTGAGGTGTTCATTTTGGTGTTCAGAACGATATTCTCCATTCTGGTGTTCCAGACACAAATGTTATGGAGGCATAGAATGAGTAAATGATTAAATCTTCTTATAGGCCATTCAAATAGTTCTGGTGGTAGCTCATGCAGAAACTCTAGGTTCCTTTAGCATATTTTGCTCCTAGTGATTTTTCAGTTTCCAGTTGATAAAATTTGTTGCAGGCTCACTAATGGATTATTTCATTTCACCTGATTCCACATATCAATCACATATTTATACATGTGCCTAGATCCCATAATGTCATCTGCCTAATCTAAACCAAGACAATACCTTAAGAGAAATATACTCTTCTGGATCATGTGTGAATATCCTCAATACCCTGACATCTCAACTGTGATTGGATGTCTGTGTTTAAACTAGTGAATTGAAACCTAGATTTTTACTTTCTGTCACAGGAGCTTAGAAACCTACCTCATGTGTTGCTATCTGAACTTATGTATTTATACTTTTGAGCCAGATCATGCTTTTAATTTACTCTCTGAAATTTTAATCTACATAGCTACTCAGATTGCTTTGTATTTCTACACTTGCTTTAACCCAGCACTTACTGAAGCCTGAATATGTGCAGTTATTGAAACAACTCTTATTTTCCCTTTCAATTACAATATATGAATCTGATTATGATTTCTTTTTCACTGCAGTCCTGTAGATAAGTGACTTCCTATTGAGTTACTCATAATTTGCATTGTGAAAGCAAAAAGATCTTAAATGCTTAGATAGCATGAGACAGTACCTTATTTCAATGGCAATTTTAATGCTGGGGTTTGGTTTTGTGTTTTTTTCATTACAGCTAAATTTTTTTTGCCACAAAATTATCACTTTGTCTTAGCAGCAGAAGTCTTCCTTTTAGCTGCTACACATTAAAGTGAGCATATTGCCACTTTCCTCCTCTTTTTTTTTTCTGGACAAACTGAAAAATATTTAACTTTCTCATTATGTACAGTGTGTTCATATTATTTATGCACGTTAATCTTCCTGCTTCTGCTGTTGAACTATTATAGACTTTGGCATCTTCACAGTTAATTAGGATTTTCTCTCTTGTAGCGTCATGGCAAAATTTACTAAAACCAGATTGAC
>VXAK01000086.1:4803-16410 GCA_013399435.1 Arenaria interpres
TGCCTCAGGTTCCTTGTTTCTGGAGAGTTTGCTGAGGTATAATCTTGCTGAGGTATACTTGTCATAGTCCCATTACTAAGAAAATTTGAAATTCGTAGAGCTAATCAAAATTATTTCCACAGTTAAACTATAAAATATGTGTGTTTTAACCAGAAGAAGAAGATTTGCAGAAATATTTTTATTTGGTTTAAAAATTCTCAGAGGTATGCTTTTAAATAGAATGTTACTTTTTAAAAGAAAATACTAACCCTGAAAATTTTATAGAAAAAAAATTTTTATATCTTAAATTCTTCTATTTTCTTTTTGCATTTTGGGTTTAGGTTTTTATATTCATAGATAAAGAACTGAAAGCTTTTAATCATTAACCGTTAAGTTAAATCTAAGAGAACAATTTTTTGCTAAGAACTGCTAAGAAAATATTTTCACTAATTTTGCAATTATTTTTGCAAATATTATAACTGAATTGAAGGTCATGATATTGCCTGAATATTACCAATGTTCTGTTTATGAACAATTAATAACTTTTTTTTTTCCTTTTAACAATAAAACAGAAGTAGTCTTAATGAAATAAGCTTAGTTTAAATTTAGTCTCTGATAGCAATTCCAGTGGAGTGATGAGAGACTTCAGTCCACTATGAAGAAAGAACAATTTAAAGATATTTTGATAAGTTTCTGATTTCTACACTTCCCATGAGCTTCACCCTACAGTTCGTATGGATTTCAGAAAAACTAGTTTGTATCTTAGAAAAATTATGAATGAAAGGAAGATGACACAACAGCAAATATGGAAAACACTAGAAACCAAGGAGCTATGTACCTAAAAATAATTCTTTTTACGTTCAAAAGTTAACAGATGTAGAGAACAAGTGAACTTATCTTCAGTGCACTAAATCACATCTAAAAATTATTTTAGTATAATTGTTCATGAGGTTTTCTTAGTACTGAGTAGCATTATCTAAGTGCTGGAGCACTTATCTACTCTCCTACACGTAAAAGAAAATCCACTTTTGCCACTGTCTTGTATTTTCCATACCATGGGCAAAGAAACACTGATATTCCAACTTTTGTGCTAGGCGGAGCTGATGAAAGTAGCAGTTGTCCAAATATACAACAGCAGTAATTTCTTGGGGTGCAAGAAGTACATACCATGTATTCACTGTGTACTTCTGCTTCATACAAATCATATTTGGGGGTAAAATTAATCACAACTAATTATAGGGATGGTATTCATTAGAACACCTAATTTGAGATATTTGTATATATAGGTATGTACATGGAAAACATAGCTAAACTCCCATTATACTCAATAGGGATCTAGTCCGCATATACACTGCACTCTGGAGACTTACGTAGGAGAAAAAAATCTACTGTCAACACAGTGAATCCTCATGAGGGGCTTCTGTTCAGTGCCCATACACAAGCATTTAAAACCATCTGCAATATGTGACATAGGGCAAAATGGAGACAATGCAGGCTACTCAGGAGCATCTCAGATGGGCCTACATGTCTGACTACAAGTACATCAGCCTAAGTTTCCCATCTATGTAGTCATTAAATATAAATGTTGAAGGTACCATGACTGTTCCTTCCACAAAAATGTCTCAGACAGAGACCCCAGTTTCCTCTCATTTGTAATCAAAGGAAATTGATAAGATTGTCTGAATGTTATTTTGCTTTGTTTCCTTGTCACTTTCATGTGCTGCCTTGTTTTACTTAGTTCTTTGTTCCGGTATGGAATTCTAATTTTACTGTCATTAATACAAGAGAATGAAAGCCTCAAGAAAAATGAACATGGCATAATGCCCAGAGTGTAAATACTCTGTTTCTGGACAGACTTACAAATATCCAGAATGGAGAGGAGGGGAGAGAAAAAAAAAGTGGTGTTTATAATATAATATCTGAACGTTTTTCTTTGGACGTGAGGGGAAATAAATGTTTTATATTCTAGTAAAACAATCTACCCTAATTGCAGATCCTTAGAGCAGCATTCACAAACTGTGTTGCATGCCTCCCTTTGTCTAGTACCAAGTGAATTTTAAAAACTTACACATCTATTTTGCTTAGCATAATGATCAAATTTTGGTATTATGAACAGAAGTAATAAACCCACTCTTTCTTATCCGCCCCTGACCATCTGGTAGTTTTTATGCTTCATCCAGAGGAGCATGACCCACAGTTTTTGGAAACATAATCATAAACACATGTGTCTCTCTTTGATTAGAGTGTATTTTGTTTTTATGGATGGCAGCTTGTTTATTGACTGTACTGATGAAATCTTATTTTCCAAGAGATGTTTACCATTGAGGTTGGTGTTCCCTGATTGCATGACCTTCAGCTGCAGAAATCCATCTGACATATTGCTACTAAATTAAGCAGATTGAATAAGATGTTCACGTAAATGAAAACAATGAAAAATCTAATAGAGGATTGCTTTTAATAATTTGCTATTTTCTTATTTTTTTATAAGCCTTTAAATGTCAAATGCACTTTTCAACTCACTGTTTTATAAGCCAAAATGTGAAGGTCAAGCTGTTGCAAATACATGGTATAACTATCACAATTCCTTTGGCTTTTATGGTACAGTGCATATAAAATGATTTTATGTGCTTAAAAAGCCTAACTTTTGTGTGCTTAAGTGTTTGTAATAGTGGCTCAACCTTATGTTCATGGATGTTTAAGCTGGCTAAAATGAGATTTCTCTCCATCATTGCTGCAGTATTTCTTGTTTTATAGAAGAAGTCTACATCCAAGTCTTAAAAAACTCTGTCAAAACATTGATCTGACCCTGTCAGACTATTTTCATTATCTATATAATTTTAATATTTCTGAAGAATTAATAAAATGGTTATTATAAATATTCATTTACCGTAGCTTCTTATTCAAAACCTCTATAAAAAAGTGATATGAAGTTTACTAAGATTGCCCAGTTTTATTTTTCCTCATTTTCATCTGCCTTCTTCCAACTTTTTTTCCTTTCTGCATCCCACTGTCTCATTTTCTTAGATATTAAAAATTGCTTTTTTGCTCAAATTTGTCAATTTTTCACTAGATGCTTAGGGAAAATATGTAAATAATATAACATGGTTGTTCTGACCTTCATCATATATATTCTTTCAGCATTTGCCTTAACATTTAGGAACTTTCTGAGGCAGAAGGTACATCCAGACCAGTGTGATAATAATCAACCAGTGTGATAGTAACCAGTATGCTAATAACAAATATTTCCCCAATCTCTTTTAGAACCCACTCTTTCCTCCTTAATATCTTGTGACAATGAGATTAATGTTATGGTTAAGTACTTCAATTCCTCCTAACAATTTCCTTTAGAACATTATTTAATCAATCTAATCGATTTCTTTATTTTTCCTCTTTTCTATATAATGAGAAAAAGTGAATAACTACTTTTAATTTACTTTCTTCAAACCATTCACATCTTTACAGACCTCCATCTTATGTTCCATGGGTTGTTTCTTTTCAAGCTGAGAAATACACTCTCTTCAGTGTCATTTCATATAGAAGTCACTCCATGATTCTCAATATCCTTTTCATCCTTTCAATATTTTATCTAAATCTGTTAGATTTTTCTGAGATGGCTGATTAGCACATTCAGCATGGAGTATATCGTATGACAATATCGATAAATAAATAAATAGTTTCTTTCTATACTCTGTCACACTTAATTTCTGACACTATATTTGCTTATTTAAAATTACTCTAAGATGAGTTTTGAGAATGACAATCACTAGTTCAAATACTATCATTCTGTCTTCACAGTTAGGGTAATATTTTCATGTGTGCCTTACATAGAATTTATGAGCACTGTATTATCTCTGTCATTTTTTATCACTGAATACAATGAGCTCTGTCTGCAACATTTTGCAGTCACCTTTCTTTTTTACTTTATTTGAAAAATCTTTTTCGTCCGTAAAATTTGGCAGCTCATTATTCACTCCCTTATATAAATACAGCAAATATCATCGGTCACTGCATAGTTCCTTCTGGGACCCTGAGGGTGAGCTTATTCCAGTGAGGAATACAACCATTTATTCCTGCCCTTCATTTTTGTTTTCTTTCTTTTTGTGTATTCATTTTCTTTATTAACCACATAAAATCATTCAGGGAGGAATTTTCCTTGATTTTTCTCTTAGTGCCTTTAGGAGACTTCTTGGAGGTTTATGTTCTTATTGTTTTCTATCTTTTTTCTATTTTCACTTCCATTTCCATTTGATACTTTTCTCTTTCTATCTCCCTTTCTTGCTGAGCTTTATTTTACTTTTCAGCCCAGTTTATATCCTTTCTAATTATTTCCTCTGCCTTTTTTCACTTTTAGCATCCTTTGTGGTGTTTCTTTTTTGTAAAAAAAAGTCTTTTTTTTTAATGTTTATATCTGTATATCTTACTTCCTTTACTTTCTCCATTACCTATTTTAATTTTATTATTTTTCCTCATATTCTTTCCCTAGGAAATACTTTTATTTTCTCCTTTTTGGGATCAATACATATGGGAATCATAGAATCACAAAATATCTCAAGTTGGAAAGGACCCAGAAGGATACTTGTGTCCAAGTTCCTGCTCCTCACAGGACTACTTAAAACTAAGTCCTATGACTAAGAGCATCATCCAGATGCTCCTTGAATACTGACAGGATTTGTGCCATACCCACTTCCCTGGGGAGCCTATTCCAGTGATAAACCACACTCTCAATGAAGAACCTTTTCCTAATGTCCAGTCTGAACTTTCCCTGACACAGCTTCATTTGATTTCCATGTGTCCTATCACTGGTCACCAGAGAGAGATCATCATCTCCTCCTCCATTCCCTGCCTTGAGGAAGCTGTTGCCTGTGATGACATCACCCCTTAGCCTTCTTTTCTCCAAACTGAACAAACCACATGACCTCAGCCACTCCTCATAAGTCTTGCCCTCAAGACTTTTCACCATCTTGGTTGCCCTCCTGGGGACAGACTAATGGTTTGATGTCCTTCTTATACTGAGGTGCCCAAAACTGCACATATACTTAAAGCGAGGCCATACAAGTGCAATGTAGAGTCAGGAAATCACCTCCCTGAACCAGCTAGTTATGCTCTGCTTGATGGACCCCAGGACACGGCTGGCCCTTTTGACTGTTCACTCATATTCGATTTGCCATCAACCCAAAGCCCCAGGTCTTTTTCTCCAGGGCTGCTCTCCAGCCTCTTATCCCCCAATTTATACATATAACCAAGATTACCCTATCCCAGGTGGAGAATCCAGCATTTGTTCTTGTTTAATTTCATACGGTTGGTGATTGCCCAGCTCTCTCATCTATCCAGACCTCTCTGTAAGACACCTCTGCCCTCAAGTAGTCCAGAGCTCCTCCTAACAATATAATTGGCAAACTTAATGCATGTTTGATTCCTGTGTCCAAATCATTTATAAAAACATTAAAGTACACAGCTGTAAAATCCAGTCCTGGAGAACCCCTCTGGCCACCATCCTGATGTAACCCCATTTGCTATAACTCTTTGACCCCGACCTGTCAACCAATTGCTCACCCAACATGTTACGGTATGGTACATACATCCGCTTAGTTTTCTTCATAGTGTTATATACTCCTATTTTAGAAAAGTAGGCAACAGTATTTCTAACAAAATTTATGACTATTCACAATATTTTTCTCAAGCCTGCAGGTTCCAAATGACTAGAAAATTCAGTTGTTACAGCCATGTTGTTGTGGATGTACAGGTGTAAAACAAAAGAAAAATGCAGAGAGAACATGAGTGTAGTTCAGGGGAATTCAATATAGTAGTTACACTATCTGAACAAACTATATAATCTGAAAGACCAAACAAAATGTGTCCACATGGTGGATAAGATTTATTTAATTATTTCAGGTATTCACATCAAATGTGTTTCGATTAACTGTTCACCCTAAACTCATTTTACAAACAATAGAAAGTGTCAATAGGCATTTTTTTTGGTCACAATCAGCCTACCAAATGAAGGTTTCTTAATGTTGAGAGAAGGCCTTCTAGGGTAGTATAGGTTCTCTAACTGTAATTCATATGCCTAGAGATTAGGTTGGATGAGATTCACCAATTTATTTGCAAAGCACAGCTATGCTGTTAAGTGTTTTAATCTTTTTTCTGATATTCTGAACTAATATACCGACAGTATAGTATACGCTGAACCATGTACTGATTAGAGTGAATATAGCCCTATAATGGCATATTACTGTACCACTACGGACTGACTAAATTATATGTGTTTTAGTTTTAAGCTAAGGGTATCTTATAATATACAGGACCAGAGATAGATGTGAATGGACCAATAAAACAAAATAGATAGCTTCTTTCCTTTGAAAATATATAAGAAACTTTCTTAAAATTAAATATGAAATGAGAACTATAAATATCTAGTGCATATTGCCACTCCACAATAAATCAATATAATCCCATGTTAAAAAGCTATTAGGTCTTTAAAACAGAGAATTCAACATTAGTTAAATGCTAAAAATAGAGACGTTTAAACAGGGAAAAATAGATTTAATTTTGTTCTTTGTTCTGGTGCTTGCTTATAAAGTGCTGTACAGCACTCAGAAAATACTCTTGGTTTGCTTGTTTTTCCATGTATATTACCAACTCTCAGAAGACTGCTGATTCTTAAAGTACAGTAAGTACAAGCCACTTCTAATAGATATTCTAATCAAGAACCTATACAGAAAGATGTGATATTTTCTGTAGTTGAATGGGGAGAGAGGAGGTCTGAATGAAAGTAAATGTCTCAATTGTTTTCTGTAGAGGGCTGCTAGACATCAGCAAAAAATTAGGTGTGGCAGGCAAAGCATGAAAGAAGTTCTTTTTTGGACTCGGCTGTACTCTCTGCAGAGGCTCCAGGACAGAGACATTTAGAGAATTTCAGGGACAATTACTGTGGGTCTGACCTGCCGACAAGAATCACAGATTACTAATTTCCAGGTCACTAATTTCTGTCAGTGAGAGGAAGTAAAGGTTTCAGTGACTACAGTTCAGTGACTACAGGCTAGTATCAATTGAAAGAGTTGCCAAACATTAATGGTTGCATCTCTATGAATTTATCTTTCAGGCTAACCTATAGTTCTTGTATTTGACATGTGCTTTTGTTGTATGGAACACTGAGAGTCAAATATGTCAGATTTGTAGTAACGTGTAGTAAGAGAGTCTTGTCTCATACCCAGATTGACCAGAAGTCATGTAAAACACTGTAGGTACAGAGTGCCATAATTTAGTTAGGTGTGATGATATATGAGTTCACCTATCTTGGTGCCCACTATCATTCAATGAAATCTTCATTGTCATTGCATAAAAAAGGACACAATCTATCAAAGTGGATTTTTGCTCTGTGTATGCTGTATACCTGCACGGATATCACAATCACAAGTCCTGCATTGGACTGTGTATCACTTCTACTCTCAGAAATTAAATATCCTTGGGAACATTGTTGGGCACTCTCTCCTTTTGGCAAAGCTATCTCAGCCCCAGGAACATCATGACTGCAAATATGTTGTCTGTTAAACAGTTATTCTCTTAGTTTTTCCTGCAACTCTCAAACCATTCTTGAGAATTGTTTAGAAACATACTGGCTAGCACAGAACAGATTTGTGTCAGAGAGTATTCTCACTGTTTTATAGTAAAGACAATCATGCACCAGTGTCCAGAATCATTCCTACATATGATTTTACTTGGAAGATGCAGACTTCTTATACTATTCTATCACATTTTTAAATGTCCCTTTCCAAGCTGCTATTCAATGTACTGATGCTTATTTTAAGGAAAAATCTAGCGATAACCGTAAACCGTCTCCTTCACTGACTGATTTGATAATCAGGAAAGCGTCACTGACACTGAGTGTTAGTGTCATCTTTTGTCTATTAGCACTCAGTGAAATGGTAGGGACAGTTCACATTTCCATGTTGTGTGCCTGTACTGACATAACTAGTACCCTGTTAACACACAACACAGACAGCAGGAGACATCTTTGGAAGGTCATCTTAGATAAAAGATATGAAAAATTTCTTAATGTTCCTCATACTTCATGACCCTGTTTATGCTCCATACTCTGGAAAGTGTGAGTTTACATTATGACTGTGACTTGCATTTTTTCTGAAATCTCTAGTCTACTGAAATTGGAGGGAAAATTAATAGTCTTTTGTGTTTGTTCATATTTTTTTCTATCTTGATGAGAGCTGTACACTTCTTCTTTTCTTATCACAGGAACTATTTTTACAAGGACAGTACTATTATTATTTTAAAAGACATAATAAATAACACACATCAGACATAAAGTAGAACAATTCTAATCATAAAACATAGAGATATTTTTAAACTATTGATTTCCTTTGAGGTAGTGTGAATCATGTAGTTACATCGGCTGTGTCTAGACTAAATTATAACACAGTGCATCACAGTGAACCTTAAGAACCTCATCCCCCAGTAACACTGGATGAAACACATGCTGGAGTGTCTCAGGGCTCTCTTTAGCCTACAGACTAGCGTCTTTATTCACAGAAACTAGGAGGCAGGAAAGGCTGGTGTGCATTCAAATCTTACTCTGAGGTGTTGTAAGGGTACTGCGAATATGGGGCCTGGGAAATGCTCCTGGTTCTTGTAACAGACACATTATTTGATATTTACCATACTCTGTGGAAAATCCCGGTAATGAGTGAATCTTTGCAAAAAGGGTGACACTGAATGCAAAAATGAGTCTTCACATTTAGCTCTGTGTTCTAAAGGCAAGGTGAATAAGGTGAACGGCTGCTCTTGAAATCAAAATGTAATTGTCCATTTCTTTCAAAAGTTCTGGGTTTTCTTTCGGTGTCTTAGATCCTGGGCTGTAAATAGGGTTTAAAATGGAAAGAAAGGTCTTTCTATAGCTAGTTGTCTTAAAGTTCAAGGTTCTAATATTTACCATAACAGGCTTTTAAAATAAAGTTCGACAACAGGTTTCTAATAAAAAAATGCTCAGATGTGAATTTCATTATACTGTCTGATGGCATAAGGTGCATATTAACACTCTAAAGAGACAAGACAATGTCAAGCTTTATTGTGTTGTGAGTTCTTTTTTAGCTCAAAGTGCAGATTTACCTCTGTTTTTTAGCTTGTAAGTGTAATTCAGGCATACAAGAACATTTATTCCTTCAGTGCGGGTGCAATGCTTAATCCCTTTTCCTAATGAGTGCCAGGAGAGAATGTACCGAGATCCCAAATTATCACTGCAAGTTCCAAGTAGACGGAAAGAAATGTGTTGTGTCTGCCTGCCTTCCCGCCTTCATTTCACTGATGTAGAAAACTTTTTTACAAATCATTAGCAACTAAAGGAAGTGTAGAAGTAGTGGCTTCCCTGTGCACTCTGTTCATTATATCAAAGTCCTGTCCAGTCCTACAAACAGATACTTATAAATTGCACATGGATATGAGTACAGGACTATGAGCTAAAAGAGACATAGAAGAAAAAAATAAAATCCAAATTTTAACTCTGTCATTCTACAGTTATGTCAGATAGAAAGTATTTTGTGGATTAAATTTTATGATCACAAAATTTGGGACCAATTAGCATCCTTACCCTTCTATTTTTAAAGTACAGTGACTTCCCTGAGCCTTCAGGTAGCACACCACTGAATCCCAGTGCAGCCTTGGACTGCAAGCTGCATGAGAATAGGTTACTTCTCTTTCATATATAGAGCCAAGTGCAACTTTGGGCTTGAAAAAACAAGTAATAAGTTCTCTGTCTTGAATCTATTTTTCAAAGACTTATTCTTTAACAATTTCAAAAGTATTGTAGATAATATTTCTTTTAACACTACTATATTTATTTTTTTGCATTATTTAGAAGTATATTTTCTTATGCATCCATGTACAGTGGACACCGTCCAAAACTTAAAGAACGGCTAAGTTCACATTAAACTAGGGATACTGCCTCTAAGAAAATGAAAGATATATGGTGTATAGGTTTAGTGAAGGCTACTCTTCAGTGGATAAATCTCACTCCTGTTCCATCACAATTCAGTGTCAACAAATAATGTTTTAGCAGAGTGCAAATTACATGGAACAAACATAGCATTCCATTTTTTTAAGACCTGAAAACTAAACCTTAATTTCAGAGACAATACAATGCATGTACTTTGACATATGCACATGGACTGATGAACTCAGTAAGGCCTTCTTTTCCACTTTCTTCTGTGTATTATCACCATCTACCTTGCACTTCAGATTCTGTATTTTTTATTGGAATCTCTTTTATTAAATATGTATATACAATAAAAAAAAGGAAAGCTTCTTAAGACTCCTGTTAAACAACATATATATTTGTATCTTAGAAATGACTATAAACTTATTCCTGAAAAATGTGCCATATATTAAAATCCTCAGAGGATGGGAAGCTTATGTGTTTTCCTTCCCACTAAGCTGTGCTACCTGTTACAAACAGTAGCAAGTATGACCAGCTATCTGTAAATGCTTTTCTTTCTATAAAAGTTCCATTGCGACAATAATCTTTGAATTCAGGCACTGACATCTATTCCTGTAGTCTGATTCTGAATGTAATATACACTTTCATTTCTAGCTCTGATCTCTATGGCATATATTAGTAATTTACAAATTTTCACACACCTAGATGTGTACTATACTAAAAATCGCACACAGACAAGAAACTGAAAATTCAGTGTCTGCTGTAATATTGAGGTGAACCAAAAAGAAACTCATTTTTCTTTATTGTTTCCTGATAGAAGATAACAAGTTTTAGGAAGTGAAATCATGAAATCATTCCACGTGGATGTTCATGCACAGTTCAATTTTGCCAGGTCATTCTGTGGTTTGTTTATTTTACTTAGCATTTTGCTTGGCTAAAATAACAATGTATAAGCTCTGTGATGGTATTGGATGTAGGTGGAAATGTTTTTGTAGTAAGGGGACTGCCTAAGTGTGTGAGCCGATGCAGGCAGGATGTAGGAACAACCACAAAACCATGAATTAAGGGCAAAGAACAAATTTAATCTCAATACCTCATGGATCGGGGAACCAATGAAGCAACACCCAGGCAGAGGCAGGCAAGCAGGGGCTGCAGGCACTGCGGAGCGACTCTTATTAGCATGAGAGTCCTCATTAGAAAGGGAGTGAGGGAGTGAGAGAGCTCCCACTTGCTGTTTGGGCCTGTATTTCAAGGATTCTGGCAGGCAGAGTTTTCTATTGAAAACTCTTTGATCTCTTCAACAGCAGGGCAGGAATCCCAGGCGTGTTGGATAAGGTGCCCCTGAGTCCATCCCAGGCCTATGTTATCTAAGTGCAGATGTTCTACTTGTTGAGCACACAAAACTAAGCAACAATTAGTGTGATAGATATGTTTTCCATCACCCCACATGCGAGTCACTTGAGGGTATTTACAGTCCTCCTCACCAATCTTCCGTTACTCTCCCACATTCCACCCCCTTGCTCAAGAGACGGCTTCTGCTGGGATTTACAAAACTGGAGACCTTCATTTAGGCTTGCAGGGTGTAGTACACATTAACTTACAGAGGCATGCGATAAACATATGTAGAAAAAGGAATAAATATATCTCTACAATAATGCTTTAAATCAGGTGTCCTGTTCCTCCTA
>VXAK01000087.1:4200-34912 GCA_013399435.1 Arenaria interpres
TTTTTTTTTGTGGGGAGGGGTGGGGGGAGGTGGACTAGATGAAAGTCTCTTTAAATAATTTTGTGATTCTGTGATTCACCTGTGCAAAACAGGTGTGGAATTCTACCATGTGTAAGCAATAGCACATGGTTCTGGGCAACAGGAGGATGAGATCTTACAGCTCTTTACCATGTCAGACTCCACTGCGCTTCCCATGCAATGTAAGGAAAGTGTGGCATGCAAAATGCTATTTAAGAATTTACAGGCAAGGCTGTTAATTAATATTAATATTTCAGTGGCCAGAAGAATGCACTGTGGTCACACTGGTTGATATTTTATCTAAGGTAACTCAGATAATTTCTCTATGGCTTGTTTCTTCTTTAAGCCATTTACCCAGGGTCCCACTTATTGAGATCAGCGTGTCTCCTTCTCCTTAGTTTCAGTGCCGTGTGTTATTGAAACAGATTTAGCTTAAATATCAGAAAGAAATTCTTTACTGTGAGGGTGATGAGGAACTGGAACAGGTTGCCCAGAGAAGCTGTGGATGCCCCATCCCTGGAGGGGTTCAAGACCAGGCTGGATGGGGCTTTGAGTAACCTGGTCTGGTGGGAGGTGTTTGCCCATGGCAGGGGGGTGGAACTTGATAATCTTTAAGGTCCCTTCCAATCTAAACCATTTATGAAAACTTGTCTTTCTTCCCTGAAGTAAATAAAGCCTCCATTGTTCAATGTATAGGGATTTTAAGTATGATTTTTTTATAATGTTGCTAGGTAGCCCTCAGACTTAGACTTAGGCTATAGAATTCAGATGATAACAAATACACATAACCTGGAATTGTAGATTCCAACACTTTTTTTCATGTAA
This sequence comes from Arenaria interpres, assembly GCA_013399435.1. Lineage (NCBI taxonomy): Eukaryota > Metazoa > Chordata > Aves > Charadriiformes > Scolopacidae > Arenaria > Arenaria interpres. The sequence goes on from VXAK01000087.1 coordinate 5,044, forward strand.
CTCCAGGATTTGTACAAATGTCTAACATTGGCTTATGTTATTTTGAAGATTCTGCTCCCAATCTTAGTAGACAATAAAAATAGTTGTGTGGATTTTGGCAGCAGGACCCAAGAGCTAGTCAGTTGAAGAAAAGCTTAGGGTAAAGGGTGGTAGCTAATGAGAAGAAATGCAGAAGCCAGGGTACGGAGCAGTTGGTAGGAAGGAAGTGGTAGTGAAGGAAAGATCCAGGGTGAGAGAAGCTTGGGTAGGTAGGACTGTGGTGTGCCTTAGTAAAATGAAGTGAAAGACAAAACCAGGTCAGTTTAGGTGTCTAGTATAAGGCAGCATCAGAGAGGTTAGATGCAAGACAGATCACTGGTCTGATGTGGCAGGGCTTTTCCTTTGCTCTTGCAGGTATTTGTCTGTGAGGGAACCAGGTGCTGACTTGGGAAAATTAGAGTTGTCCTGACTTCTGGCATAAAATCCGTGTGCAGATCATTTAAAACAATATGTTTAGAGTTGACTACTTTGTGCTCTTTAGTAGCCATGTGAGGACTGGTTTTTGGAAGTGAGGGACACCAGTGCGAACAGCCCAAAAAGCCTGGAGGGCTGCTATGAATTCTGGGGTGCTAGGAGTATGTGACATGCCTGCTACAGTTTGGGTCCCTAAAATTGACTACTTTAACAAATTTGCTACTAACATTTTGGCTTCATTTTCTAACGTGTGGATAATAATAATGTATTAATGTAATAATGTACTATGTATGAGGCTGGTCTCCAGTCAATTATCTTTGTGGAAACTAGAAGTTTCTGTGTTCAGCTTTTTCCTTCTTCACATCAAAGAAGCAGCCTCAGTCATTTGCATTGCTTCCGTGTTAGTAACTGAGGTCACCTGTGTCTCCTTGCTAAGTTGTGACTGGTGAGTCTGCAGATAAGGGTAATATGTGGGGTGGCATATACTAAATTCATTAGTTGAAAATGAGTACTTTAGGTTCCAGGACCTCTGAGTTCTTCTGCACTTGTGAAAAATAAAATATATCTTCAAATTTTAATAAATGTAGTTATGAGTGACAGCTTTTGTGTTTGTATAACAAGTCTGAAGTGCATTGTAGACTCGAACTTCCTAATCTGGCAAGGCTACCAGACAGATTCATTAGTGTTTGTTAAGGACTGTATTAACAGAATGATTCTTGAAGAAACTAGTAACTTTCATTCTTCTCATTCAATATGTAGCTCCAACTCAGAAAATGCAAAGGTGTTCTAAAAAAACGCTGCTGTACTGAATGACATAAGGGTCTAGAGGAAGTTAGTATGTGATATACATGTATGTTCATACACTCTTACATTTTCTAACTTTTGAATATTTTGATTTTGCATGTTTGATTCATGGTTGTTGGTTTGGCTTGCCAAATCCAGTAGCTCAACAGAGGGGAGGCTGCTGCATCTCTGTGCCCTCAGGTCCAACCAGTAGCCAGGCTAGGCTTGTATTCCCAATAGGTATGCACACAAACACCTCTATAGAACCCACACATAAACATATATACGTGGCCGGCCACACAGACCAGCACAGACACATACTCAACACATACAGAGGTTCAAACAGCACCAACAGCCTCATCCTGTTCCGCAACCCCTGTTCAGGATGAAGGTTTGCTAGTGGGAATATATATATACACGTATGCCATGTGGCTCTTCTGAGCGATCGGCTGGGATCAGGCACTCAGTCTGCCCGGCAGCTCATCCCTGAATTCCAGCTGTTGGCACCTGGGCATATGAGCCCTGAGGCTGCAGCACCATTCCAACTGCTGATATCTACCCACTTACAGACACCAACACACACACGGGGGCACATACTAGGACCCCCTGTCCTTAGACTCTCAGTCTACCCAGTAGCTGTCCTGGATCCCTCCATTTCCCCACCGGTGCTTCCCTCCTTAAGCATCCTGTGATAGGTTTTGTGCAATCCCAAGATGCTCCTTCCTGAATGCCACATTGTGCCCCATATCCCTAGCCGGTGCTACAGGAAAGTGTTCCCTTAGACCCATGGTGCTGGGTGTCATGCCTGGCCCATGAAGCTGAGGGTCACCTGTGACAGCCTGGGGACAGTCTAGGGAGGGATTTAATTTCTCTGATGGCATTATTGGTGTTCCCACACCTGGTGCTCTTCCTGTGTGGGGAGATGTGTCTTTGATGGGCTGATGGCTCTTGTTGGTAGCCCCTGGAGTAGCCAAGGCAGAGCATTATTTGGTCTCCCGCACCTGCTGCTGTTTCTCTGTGCTCCTTGCACGTGTGGAGACATGTATCATGTAACTTAAGAGTCATCTTTGGCAATCTCACTACTAAACGCTGTTTTCTCTGACATGCCAGAAAGACAGAATTAGACATATACAAAGGATGCACCTGCTGGAGGAATACTGTCCACAAAGGCACTTAGTCCTCTGCCCAGCTGCAGATGGTAATGTAGAGAAAAATGTTTCTGTGGCTTTTGCTGAAGGGAGGAGATCCAAATAGGCAATTTAAAAAAAATTACATACTTTTAGGAAATCCTTAGATGCGCTACTCAAGTACTTGTTATGGGCCTCACGGGTTCCACAAAGCATTTCGAAATAAACAAAAGACTCTGAGGAGACATCATAAATTATCCTGTAACAAATATCACTTCTAAATCACAGTTTGATGATATTTTGCTAGCACTGAAAATAGAGCATTGTGTGATGCTAAACAATTGGCACCCATTATTTGTTTAATGAAATTAAATAATACAATATTGCAGAATAAAGGTGTGACTGATTCTTGGAGTGGAAGAACACTAGTGAAATTGCTACAGAATGGGCACAGGGATGCCTAGATTTTTGATTTCTCTGTGTGATTTTATTTTGAGAAATAAATTCATTTCAAAATTAAAAGGAGAAGGGAAATGTTGATTATGTTTTTCAGAATTTTCCAATGTGTGTTTCGTTTAATTTTAGAAATACTTAAGAGCTGCAGAATTTAGAATCTGACAAACTCTACTTATATTCAAATCAGGAAATAGTGTCAATTTGCTCCTGTGTGAAGTGTGAATTCATGATTCTTTCCATAAACTCAGGTCTGCGATGTTATTTCCTGGCATGTTTATGAAAGTAACGTTTCATTGCCTCTACCTGCTTACGTTTCTGAAACTATTTCCTGGGCATATGTGCTGGTTTTGGCTGGGGTAGATTTAATTTTCTTCATAGTAGCTGGTATAGGGCTACGTTTCGGATTTGTGCTGGAAAGGATGTTGATAATACAGGGATGTTTTGGGTGTTGCTGAGCAGTGCTTACACAGAATCAAGGTCTTTTGTGCTTCTCCCACTACCTCACCAGCGAGTAGGCTGGGGGTGCACAAAAAGTTGGGAGGAGACACAGCTAGGACAGCTGACCCCAACTGACCAAAGGGATATTCCATACCATGCAACATCATGCTCAGTATATACAGCTGGGGGAAGAAGAAGGAAAGGGGGATGTTCGGAGTGATGGTGTTTGTCTTCCCGCATAACCGTTATGTGTGATGGAGCCCTGCTTTCCTGGAGGTGTCTGAGCACCTGCCTGCCCATGGGAAGTACTGAGTGAATTCCTCATTTTGCTTTGCTTGTGTGCGTGGCTTTTGCTTTACCTGCTAAACTGTCTTTATTTCAGCCCACAAGTTTTCTCAGTTTTACCCTACTGATTCTCTCCCCCATCCCACAGGGGTGTGGGGAGGGAGCGAGCGGCTGTGTGGTGCTTAGTTGCCAGCTGGGGTTAAACTGCAACAGCACCCTTTATGGATCTTTTTTTAGGACTGCATTATTCATTCCATCCTTCAAATTCATATACTGTTCCCATTCAAATCCTTTCTTGTTTCTCGTTTCCTCTGCAGCACTTATAAGAAGTGATAAGAAAGAGGTACATTTAATCTACCACTGGGAAATCTTCTGCCCAGTGTAACTCTACAATATAAATTGCCATCATTCATGTTCCCATATGAATGCTCTTAATTTGAAAAATGGGAAGTTCTAAATATATTGATAGTTATATTCCTAATTATTCTTACATATAAAAATTTAAAATATCAAAGGTAATGCGTACCTTGGTCAACAGCAGCTGTCCAAGCACAGTTTGATCTCCAGATTGTGTGTTTGTAGGATCATTCTCACAGATCACAAACCTCATTGCACTAGTGATTCAGACTGGAATGTATCATCAGTCATAGTGTGCATATTCACCTGGTTATCTGTGTCATCATCAGTTCAGGCTTGGAATTGCTGAAAGGCAGTTTCGTCTGTCAAAACTGAGGTGAAAGCGGCATTGAATATCTTGGTCTTTTGCTTGCCCTTTGTCACCAGGTCTTCTGCCCAATTAAGACATTAGTCTGTCCCCTAATCCTCACCCATAAACTCTTATCTGGCTCCTCATCCATTCTTAGGCACAGCTCTGCATTACTGCTGCTCTCTCCTGTCCTTGCTGCCCCAGCCTGTCATTCCTAAAGAGCCTGTAGCCACCCATTGGAGCTCTCCAGTCGTGTGCGGTAATCTTAATGAGATCATAACTCTGCAAAAGAACGCAGACCTCTAACTCTTCCTGTGTCCTCTCCATGCACCTGCTCTAGTGTACAGGAACTTCAGAGAGGCATCCAGTCATGTGGGTTTTCCAGAAGAGGTGTTAGAGTTTCCCCCACCTTGTTGTCACTTGTTTGTTTGTGTGCATACCCTTGGGGTGGGCCCCCTTCTGCCCTGTTTTGTTAATTATCTCCTGTTCCCATCACCCTGCTCACTTTGCTTGTTGCCCCAGTCCACTACTTCCTCACTCAATTGTTGGTCATCTTTTTCTTCCCCATCATTCCTAGTTCAAAACTCTCCTCATAGGCTGGCCAGGCTGGCCAGCCTGTCTGCCTTTGCCCCACTGCAGGTGGATCCCATCACTTCCTAGCAGTTCTTGGTCCTCTAAGGGCATTCCATGGTTGTATCATCTCTAGAATCATGCAGTTGCGCATGCCTGATATGGTCCATGTCTCCCCTGGCTGCTATGGTGCAGGGAACAAAACTGTAGAGAGCTAATAAAAATATAATATGAGCTGCACCTTTCTGCCTTTCTAAAATTTCGTGGCTTAGAGAATGAAAAATAGGATGCTGAGTCTGAATCTGCTGAATCTTTCCTAATAATAATCTCAGTACTGGGACATGAATCTCAATTTTTTGAAGTTTAGGTAGAGCACATATGGCAGCTTGTTCTCAAGGCAAAAACATGATCTTCAGCCCTCAGGAAAGCCAGCTGTAAGCTTCCAACATTGGAAAATTGAAAATGTTTGGATTCTGGCTACTAGAACGATGGAGAGAGTGGAGGAGACATGATCTGATTTAAACAGCTGATTAACTTACCCCTGGGGCAGGTCCCATGTACCACTAAGCATATTTATCTTTGCTGACACTTCTTTTAGTCAAATTTAGTCAGATTTTCAGCCTTGTCTTTTGGCATGCAACAGTGAAGTTGTTCTTTCTATCAAAAGTGTGTGTGTGTGTAAAGTCCAAAAAGCACTAGCAGTATGCAGCAGTGACTCCAGTCACAGTTATTCATACATGTTTCCATAGAGAAATTTCCATGTCTCACTTCTTAGAATGGGCCTGACTTGGGGAATTAATCCTCCCTGTGCTGGCCAAGATTAGAGTATCTGTTTTTCCAATCTTAAATTTATGCGACTTAAGCAACTCAGTGTATATTTTTTCTTTAAAAAGCCCCCTAGTGAAAACAGCTTAACCACAAGAACTGAAAGCATCATGTTAAAATTAAATCTGCAGGTTCCCTCTGGTTATCAAAGGTATCTTTGAAGTGGTGGTTTTTTTTTTTTTTTTTTGATGTCAGGAACTGGTGCCTCCTTAAGTTGTAGGAGCAATATTTTGTTAAATTTCAAGAACGCAACTTAAAATCTAAGGGCTGGAAAGGCTTTGGCAAATTTTCTTTCCCGTTTTGATAGTGACCTCCTGGTGTTACATGTATTGCAAAAGTCATGCTGCATGAAAAAGGCTTGCTGCTTCTTTGTGCTATGATGTTCCTACTTTATTGCCTTTTTGCTGCTGTTTGCTCACAAGGGGTGAATACACTGAGACAAGATGAAAGTGCTGAAGCTGACAGATCACAGCGCAGTGTCAGCAACGTGCCTGCATCAGAGATGTACACTTTTCCTTGAGGAGTTAATTTGCAGCTGCAATATACTTTCAGGGTTAGTTAGATTTAAATATTAGGTGTTCAGCATCCTAGGGGATCATCCTGGTAATGTTTCCAATAAAGGGATGCACTGGCTTTTATGAGCATTCGATGGGAGTTTAAGTCTCTGTGTTCTTCTAGAAGGACCTCTGAATGTCTTCATGAGCTTCGTTTAGGTCAGTAAGTTCACTCTTTCTTGTCTGCAGTCCCTTCAGATACTCCTTTAGCTTCTATACAGTTTACTTAGTAGTTGTAATTTGCCTTAAATGAACTCAAATGTCATCCTGCCATTAGAAAAACATCAAGTATCAAGAGGATCTTGGTCAGCAGGATATTAGCATAGTTTAGGCTCTGAGGTTCAAAATTATGAAACTGTCACCTAGATTTCCACCTCCAAAGTTGCTCAGAAACTTCTTGCTTATGCTTAGATGAACTTCAGCCTCCACAGAAGGAGAGTGAGAACTTTTTAGTAAGGGTATGTGCTCTTGGGAGATTTGTAGTTCTGTTGCAAAGACTGTTTATGTATTTTGCATGAAGTGCTAAATAGAATATGTTTCTTTTTAGGGGAAAGAGAAGGTCTTTCTCTATGATCAAATTATTAGATTGCAGATTTATGTGGTTGCTTTCCTCTTCTTCATCCACTGAATCTTGAATTTTCTCCTATTGATCAGACAAGATCAACAGGCATAGCAGACTGCTTCCAGAAGTTTCCACGGGGTAAAGGAAGGATTTAAACCCACATCTGTCATTGTCCAAAATTACTAACTGTTCTTTAAAATCAATATTTTTCAGCTTTATTTTCAAAGACAAAACTTTCCTTTTCTTGGGCGGGGTTTGGGAGAAGGATCAAGTGGAGTGAGATACCTTTTGTTATCTCTGAGGCACCAAGAAGGACAGGATGTCAGACTCAACTTTATCATCGCTAGCTTAGGGGGTCACATCCTTGGCAGGTAGATTTTGGTGGCTCTCATTCAGAAGTGCCTAAATCTGCTTGTTTGGTGCATGAGGAAACAAGAGTCCTGGACTCCTGTGTTCTTGATTTGAAGGCTGGATCAGCTGGTCATCTAAGGACACTGTGGTCAACGATGTGATAGTTAAGTTAGAGTTTTGTGTATGTGTGAGCTTTGCCTCTAAAACAGTCTTTTTGAAATTGAGTAAGTCCTAAAGACAGTATTTTAAATTTAAATCTTAATGAAGTCATTACCATCTCTTTTTCTTAACATCAGTGGAAAAGTTAAGAATATGCTTTTCAGAGTTTTGTGGGGAGATATTACTTGTGTTTTTCAAATAATTATTGATTTTTAAGCTCTACAGTGATAGTTTATACTCAGCTTCTAATTTAAGAAGACAGTGGTAATATGAAATGGTCTTTATATCTTTGTTCACACATACTAGTGTTTTATTTTGAAATCAACAGAAATGTGCTTGCTGTTAATGTAAAACATAAAAATAAACTTCCTAGAAGAAGCTTCTGCTGTTTAGAAAATCTAAATGAATAACAGTGTTTCAGAGCGTTCCACTGGGGAACTGTGTGTACTGTGTGAAGTTAGTGGAAGATTTCAAAGGGCTACTAAAAATGATATTAGATAGACTGTAAATTACTATGAAGAGAAGCAGAGAAGAGATGGATTTTTTGGCTCTGCTTATGGACCTTAAATCCTAGAAAAATATTTTCTAAGAAATGTGATGTTTCTTAACAAAGAGTAAATGTTATATTTTAGGATTTTATTTTTTCCTTTTTTTTTTCTTCAGGCTAAGTTGAATAAAATACTTTAAATGGGGATAAAGAGAGAAAACTGTTGATGTGCCCTTCAAAATACCCTGCTTGCTCCCTCATGAAAACAAGTCAGAGCTGAGACACCACTGGAATGAGCCAAAATAAAAATTCAACACACCTCCTCACAACCATTATCTCTGTATTCTTCCACATGCAGAGGAAGCACACTTCACCATATCTACAGTAATTTATGGGAGATAATTTTAGATGCTCGTATAAATCATGAAAGCAGCGTCCTCACAACAGTTCTTGCAAAAGGCACCAGTAACAAACCCGACTGGGAGCAATTACCTACAGGCATGCTACGGGCTTTTCTTTTCAAACCTTTCCACAGTAACTGATATTGTAAGGTGAATTAATCTCTCCTTTGTCTTCCCAGTAAGTATCAATTAATGTAAAAGAAGGCCCTCTTTTTGCCAGCTCATGACAGTAATTGTTGTTTCCTGCTCAATTTTTCTGCTATGGCAATGAATACTCAAAATACTCTTGAAACATTTGTGTGCGCTCTTGCTGCAGGCAGTGTGTCTTGCTGCTTTTAAAACTGGTCTGGAAAACCGCCTGTTTTCTGTAACTGAGCACTACAATTTAAAGCTTGCACTTAACAGATGTAGACCAGAAGGCAGAAGCAGGGCTAACGACCAAGCAAAGTTATAAAGAACAGAAAAGGAAGAGACATGCCGGAAAAGCTTGAATTCCGTAAAGAGTCTGATGTCAAATTCTGGCTTCTCATACGCACCAGGTGCAGCCATAAAAAAACCCCTGAGAATAGTGAGGGAGCCTGAATCTCAGTTTGGGTCACTGGGTAGTGGGAACAATTGACTTGAGATGCAATGCAGCTCAACTTGAGTTAACAAAGGTCAAGTCATCAGTTTAGCCACAAAGGGTCACTTTGATCAAAGGGTTTAGGTATGCAATCACCAAATCAAAAAACCTTTTCCAAAATATAAAGTTCCACACTTCTATTTGGCTGCCATTCATCACTAGATGCTAACTATTTTATCTTTACAGTGTTAATTGGAATAGGAACTGGTACTGAGGTTCAGCTCAAGAAGAAAATCTCTTTAATTGCTGAATTAGGAATTATCATTTTCCCTTTGCTCTGGCTAAGTAAATGGTTGATTATCCAAAATAAAATGGAATAGTTTTCAAAAAGAAAGAGCTTTCACTTCCTTTTTTCTCCCCAAATGAGAAAACGCCATCTACTGTTTAGGCACTTGTCTAAAAATTATGCTTAAGTCTTTTTGATCTCATGAGAGAGGTGATCTCAGGCCTTCCAGCTGCTGGGCAGGTATTCTTGTCCTTGAGGTGCTGGTTAGGGTGTATGAAAGAAAAAAGCATCACAGCAGTAGCAGTGATTTATGAAGTGACGTGGAGATGGGCACCCAGCAGTGGAAGAAGTCATCATGGCTGTGATCTCAAACTGAAGGGAGGCTTCTCCCTGAAATGTAGGGTTAGGGAGCATAAGTCCCAAGCAGAACTGCTGATTTTGGTGTTGAAATTCCTTTTAACGTTTGCAAATGCGTGCTGTAAAGACACCCTTGGGTTTGAAGTCAAACCACTTCTGTAGATGACTGCTGCCAGATAATAACATTGTCTAAATGGAGTAGCCTAAGCAGAATGCTGATGTAGTCTCCTGAGCTTCAGTTTAGATTTATGACAGAAAATACATTTATCTTTCTGAGCTTGCTTACTTGCATTCGTCCTTGTCATACCTTTGACAAATGTTCAAGATTGCCTCTTACGTGTACTGTGTCTTTACATAATGCACCAAAGAAAGGCACTTGGAATTCTCCGCTTTTCTTGCCTCAGAAAGCAGAACTACCTTGAAAGGATTCTTTTTTCACCTGTGGCTTGCCAGTTGACGGGCTGAGGAAAGAAGCGAACTGTTGTAGCCTGGTTCCCACACGACTCCATTTGAGTGACGAACCCGGTGAAAAGAGACATTGCAGGAGGACAAAGATTTTTTCTGGCTAATTTTTGTCATTGGGGTGTACTTGCTCAGCTTATTTCTGTGAAGCAAGTACAAGAGACAGTTTACGAACACTTGGTGCCACATGGCATAGGATTTCAGTGGAATGTGAAGATGTATTACGCATTCACAGTATCATAAGGTAGTTGTGTTGTGAATGTGTGCAAGCATGTATGGTTCTGCTCTGTGAACTATTAAGCCTCTTTATCAAACACATAACAGAGTCAGCAAACTACACAACTTGTCTGAGTCATAGTTTTCACATTTGTATAGGAGGGATAATGCTACTACTTATAACGGGATGAAAGGTTGTAAGTACGTCCTGTATTTATCTATGTATTTTTAAGTGACTTAAAAACTAAAATTTGAAAGAAACATTTGTTTCTGATTTCTCTGGTTTTTGTTCTGTCTTCCTTCCCTTTCGATTTTCTGTTTATTTATAAGTAGCCTGCAGTTACTAAAAAGAGAGTGTAGGAGATGATTCATTTCCAAAAAACCACAATAGTAGAAAGAAAACAACTTCAAATGAAGCTTTCATACTTGTCTGTATAATAAGCACTTGTAATTTCTTGTCAATTAGTGATTGCAAAAGCTAATTTGAAGTAGGAGATGACATATAGGAAGATGACCTTTAATTTAGCAGTAAGATTCTGGATACTAGCAGCCACTGGCAATAGAAAGGTGTCTTGTTGGGGTATACTGACATTTGAAGTAAAAGAAAAAGTCTTTTTTCCCCCCTCTTTGGATTGTAGAAGTGATTCATTATGGAAAGTTCCATAATTTCAACTGTGTTAGAAAATCTTTTCTGTCTCTTATGAAATATCTGTAGGTTGAGATATCTATTAGGTTGAGATTTCTTGTAACCTCTGAAGTGTGACTTTGATGTTGTCTTTGGCTGGAAGAATTAATAGAGTGAAGAAACACATGCATTTTTGCCTGAGGTAAATCGGAGCGCATACGGAGAATGCAATGATAAGTTACATGATGGATGAATAAAAACATAGAATCATAGACTGGTTAGAGTTGGAAGGGACCTTAAAGATGATTGAGTTCCACCCCCCTGCCATGGGCTGGGACACCTCCCACTAGACCAAGTTGCTCAAAGCCCCATCCAGCCTGTTCTTGAACACCTCCAGGGATGGGGCATCCACAAATTCTCTGGCCAACCTGTTCCAGTGTCTCACCACCCTCACAGTAAAGACTTTATTTCTAGTATCTAATCTAAATCTCCCCTCTTTCAATTTAAACCCATTACCCGTCATCCTATGGCTCCACTCCCTCATCAAGAGTTCCTCCCCATCTCTCCCATAGGCCCCCTTTAGGTACTGGAAGGCCATTATAAGGTCTCCCTGGAGCCTTCTCTTCTCCAGGCTGCAACATCGGTGTCATAGTTGCATTTTTTGGTGTGTATTAAAATGTTTTCATGCGTTTGAAGTGTTTGAAATGATAAAATGGTAGTATCTGTGTTAGCCTTATTCTTAACTGTTTTGGGTATGTTACCCTTAGTATCACATTCAAATAGCAAAACTGTTCCTTTTGTGGGTTCTGCTATCTTTATGTACTATAAATCCTTTAATCAAAAACTGTAAGTCTAATTTGGCTTTGGTATTACTGAGGTATACCTTTGGTGTTATAAGGTATAATTCCACTGAAATCAATGGAGCTCCACAGGACAACAGGAACTTGAGGAAAAACTTGTCAGTTATTGTTACCTGGAGACACGGATTCTGTCTGGTATGTTATTTACTTAGACTGAAAGTTCTGGGGGGGAAAAAGGCCTTCCTTTTACCATAACTAACTGCGTGGAGCACAAGGGCAAAGAGTCGTGGCAAACATGGTCACTGGAGCCTTGCCCTATGGAGTGGGGCTGCCAAGGATAAAGGAAACAGCATTGGTAAGCCCTTCACCTACTCAGTGGTGGTTGGAGCCACACCATCTCATGCTGCAGCCATGTCAGGGCCCACAGGTTTGGGAGGTTCTACAATAGCCATATTTAATGGTATGGCTACCACACGGTGACAGCAAATGCTGCTGGAAGTGGAGGAGAAAAGCAATGCATGGCACTTTTTGGCAGAATTGTTACTGCACCAGTACTTCAGAAGGAGCTTGGGGACACTTTTATTACTAAAGGATCCACTGTCCTAATAGGAGAGAAAAGTGAATTCCTGACTTAGGTGTTCATTAATGATCTAGTGGATTTGATGCAAACGGAAGCCTTAGCCTTCTAGAATAAACTGCTACTGAATTCCTTTTTTTTTAATTTCAAAGTAATATGCTGTCATTTCTCACTTCCTGTTGAAGTGTTTATATACTGTCAGATAATTTCTTGGTTCTCTCTTGGAAGCTCGCACATTTTACTGAGGAGCTGAAGCATCCATTACATCTTTTATGTATCTCAGAAGGGTATTACAAAGCTCAATTAACATTTGAGAAGTGTTCTGCAATCCTCAGATGACATGTACTGTGGAAGCACACAAAATGGTTATTACCCATTGAATGCATAATTTTTCATGCGTACATATCTTCCATCAAGTTACTCTCGGGTAGAAGTGTTCTTTTCTTGGTTAGAAGGCCACTTGAACTGGTGCAGTGGTACTAGCCAAATATAGCATTAAGAGGTGTGAGATTTTTTTTGCTCATTGATAACACTCACATCTGAAGGGAGAATGACAAATTGTTGAAGACTTTAATTATATGAAAATCTTAACAATTCTAAATCCTGCAACTCGTAAGAGCTTGTGAAGTCAATGTGTGAATGAGCACAAAGGAAGGGTAGACGGCAGGAGCCATGATCCTGTACTGTGAAGATTCCACCTGCCATGCATGACAGTCTTTGCAGTCCCTGCACCACTTCTCAGGTCAAGTAGAGTAAGCATAGTAATTAGAACATGAATTTAGAGTTCAGATTGTCATTGTAAGTTTGCCCTTTGATATGGCAGATTGTGGGAGGATGGATTGCCAAAACCTTGAAGTTTCATTAGTCCTGGAATGAATCATTTGCACAGAAGAAAGGCTGAAGTCAGACTGCCCTCTTTGAATGAATAAAGGCTTTTTATATACAAGTATGGTGAAGCCGGTTTCAGAGCACCCAGTGATTCATGCTTTCCAATAGCCCACTTGATCAGTCAGGTGGCCCTTGTGATGGAGCTCTCAAAACGCAAGCATCCAGGGGAGAGCATTGTACCATCAAATGCTATTTGGGGTTAGAGCATGAAAGCAAAATAAAATGTAAACAAATGCATACAGACCTTCAGCTGTAACACGGAAGAGTTAATTGCAGCTGAGGATCTGGATATAATAAATAACTCGGGAAGCTAGTGAGCTTATTTCTTCCCTTCCAGATCCTGCTAGGAAAGTTATGCTTTGTGCTCAAGTATTATAAGAGTGATGCAACTTCCAGTATCACTTTTCTTATGGCACCTACTGTTATTCCAACCCAGCCATAATGAGATTTCCTTCCTGTCATGAACTGAAGAAACAGTCTCAGCTCTGCAGGATGTACAAGAGGGAGAGAGAACAGAACGACAGTGGGGAGAAGTATTAGTTACTGGCAGAGTGGGAAGTACATTGAATCATGTGCGAGAGGGATTTCTTCCTCCTGAGAAAGCTTCTATCTCTCCTTTGACTTTGTCCATGCTGTACTATGCTGGATCTCCACATCCCTAACACAGGTGCCTCTGTTCAGTGCCCAAACATAATTAAAATGAATGTGGACTTCAATTTCATTAATTCCCATGTGATAACTTGCCCATGAGAATGTGCCATATCCTTTATTACCCTGGGATAAACTGAAATCATTTTGGTTGACTAAAACCATGAGTTTTTCAAGCTGAGGTTTGACTTAAGTTTATGTATGTCTTTTCTTCCATGGCATTGTAAGACAGGAAGGAACAACTTTTTTGCTCTATTGGGTGTAAATTGGGGTAGGTTTGCAGAAGCCAGTGGACTTTTGCCTTTTCAAGACAGCTGGTACTATATTCTCTTGAATTAATTCTGCTTGGTTTTCCTTGTAAGTTTGTGGTATAATAGAGTACCAGCTTCTTTCTTTGGGGTAGTCTCTGATGTTTCTTGTCACAGCCCTGGAGAGGGGGAAAGGGATGCAGGTGAGCTGCAACAAATGAGAGGGGGTGGTTTGAGTCTTATGTCAGCATGGATCTGAGAAAGGAGCGGGGGAGAAAAGATCAGTTGACCTGATATAACTTGCCGATAAAAGGAGTTGTTTGGTATTCCTTGCTTCTGCTTCCAGACACCAGTGCAGGCTCAAAGGGTTTGAATCCTGAGCTGGGGCTGGGCACATTCCCTGTCTGGTTCCTTACAGACCGCTCCTTGCTGCTGGATCTCTCAACATGCATTGAGATCCTAAGCTGTGCCCTCACTGTGTTGGGTGCCCACTGTCCCACCTGCTTCTTCTGGCAGGTACCCTAGGGATGTGCCAGGGCTGATTCCTTACTTGGCACATACTGCTCTATATTTTCCTCATTGTTTTTTGTGTGGTTTTCTATAAGCACTATGAGCAAATAAATCAAAATATCTGCCATCAGATGTTAGTAGATGATGTGAGTGTCTTCTCACCATAACTATCTTACTATTTTTAACTATTGATTCAAACTTTTGCTGGTGGTATAGAAAAATATGAGTGAAGGGCTGATTTTTTCACAATGTGCTATCAGAACAACCTGATATCTCCTTTTTAAAGGATTTGCTCATTCCATCTAATACGTATTTGTGTGGCAGAGGGGATGAGGCATTATTACCAGACATTTCCAGTCATCTTAGGTAGTAGATTTGTGCCCTGCAGGCTAGAAGCCATTCACTTTTACAAAAAGAGTTCACTTGTAATCCCTGAACAGTGTTTAAGGATGTATAGGCATGGGTATTATCAACATTCACTTTATGTGATGTTCTTTAATATAAAGATGGCTCTATATCTATTTTTAGTCTTAACTCCCCACTCCTACAAAGCCCACCAAACTTGTGAAGATTATTTCTAGCAGTAAGAGTAGAGGAAAGGGTAAAGAAGGGAAAGAAAAAGAGAAGGCAACCTACCCACGGAGAGACATATTACGTATACAACACATGACTTTGTATTGTCCTCCAGATAGAAGAAGAGATCAGCTCATTTGCCTCCCTCTGAAATCTCTTTCTGCAAGGACACTGTACAAGAAGTCAGGAATCTCTATTCCAGATTGAAATTGAAGGCACCAAAAAATAAGTGACCCATTCCGATATAACTAAAGTATGTCTCAAACAACTCTGAAAATGGAAAGCATAAGTTGCCTTCTTTATCTGGCCATAGTGCTACTTTCATTTAGAATACCTTCTCCTTATGTCCAAGCAACGTTTGGATGTAATTTACAAGTCCAGCAGCTAAAAGGCAATTCAGTTTCAAATTGCCTTATAGTGCAAATCTCAACTATTTATTTTTGTTTGCATCTTTTTCTGCCTCCTTCAAAATTACTTGTTCCTGTGTAAAATTCTCAGGCCCATCCAGAATCCCTTTCTGAGACACACAAAGTAGAAATTCATTCTCTCAGAGAAGTTTACAGCTTTTAAAATTTAATTTTCTTCCAATTATATATGAAACCTGACATTTTAAAATTTGCCAAAAATAATTTCCAGAAAAAAGTAATTCACACAGAACAAAGTTTTACTTTCCAAACATTTTCTTTTTTTTTTCTTTATTTTCTATCTGTGATTTATTCTTATTAGTCTCATTTGGTCTAATTGTAATTTTAAAATGAAAATTTGCAGTCAAAACCAGTCTGCACCACAGCCATGGCAGTCTGTGTAATGTTTTAGCATTCCCAGAATGTCCAGTTCAGATACCAAGATCTTTTGTCTCTTTCTATCATTGCATCTCTGTAAGGTTCACCGTGTTACTTCTGTGCATGGAACGGTCTTTTCACTCTGCACCATTGTATTACTGAGTGTTGGGAGTCACTGATGTTTCTCCCATTATGGTCAAAAGATTGGAACTACATTAATTAATGAAATGAACAAAATCTTTGAGTTTCTGACCTTCTCCAGAGTACGTCCTGGAACATCCCTTCTCCTCTGGCTTGTAGACAATTAGTACCTTCTCTGTGTCCCAAGGCAGTAGAACATTTAAGTGCTCTTTAGCTGTTATCTGCCTAAAAGCTTAGTGAAATGTGGGCTGCTGACCTTGAATTTTCGGACTCAGTCCTGAACTGTTGTAGCCTTTCTTGGTGGCCAGTCAAGACGGGGTGAAGTTCAGTTGCTTGAACATAGACGTCTACTGCCATTGAAGATATCCTATATGGTGTTCCCCTGGCCTCCTCTTGTGTCTTCAGGAAGTCTTGTGTCATTGCAACCACATGGTGTCCTTAAATAGTACAAGAATCCTGTCTTTAGGTTTTATTTAAAGTGAATCAAATCACCAGTTCCACTGAATTAAGTGTTAAGCAACTGCTGAAGTTAACATATCACCTACTGACATGTTTCAGCAGAACTCAGACCTTTGAAGGATCAAGGTTGTGTCTACTTGGGAAAGCCAGAGTTCCATTTATGGTTCACAAAACCACATACAGGCTAAGAACATAAGGATGTTAGCCTAAATCCTGACTCTGACAGTGATCAATAGCAGGTGTTGTTGGGAACAGGGTAGTAGCAGGACAAGCCTGTAGCAGTGACTCCTCAGATTTTTTTTCTTGATTCCACAGGTTTTCACTTGGGGACTTCCCGAGACAGAGGGGATATCTTTGCGCTGACTAAGACACAACTTAATTTTTTTTTTTTAAATCATCCAATCTCTTCTGAACTTATGTAACCTTTAACCATCCACTGCATTCAGTAGTATGTAACAATCCATTATGTGAGAAATATTTCCTTTTGTTCATTTTGAACCAAGTACCTGCTAGCTTCTACTGAGATGTTCCAAAAAGAAGTTGTGGGGAATCGCTCTCCAGTCACTGTTGCAATGCCAGTTATGAATGCTTACATTTCTTATTCCTCAATCATCTTTTTTTTTTTTCTTTTTTTTCTTTTTTTTTTCCCCTAGGTGGAAGAGTTTTTATTATAATATGGTAATAATGAGCTATAATAATCCAGGAGGAACTGTCAGTGAGCCTTCCCTGGCCCCCACTTGTAGCTTCATATTTTTTTCATAGACAACTAAGTATGGTATGTGGTAATGCTATTTTCTACTGTCTGAGATCAGCCTACGCCTATCCTTATCCTAATATGTTATTCAGAAATCCACTGTCAGCTGTAAATAACAACAGAATATAATTGTAGGCATTTTGTATTTAGACCTCTCTTGTCTAAAAGACATTAACACCCATCTGCACTTAATGTAATATTTCCAAGTGTCAGTGTCTCTTCCTCTACCAATGCATCATGAGTCCCAGTAGGCAATGCAATTAATGATGGAGTTCAATGATTTCCAAAGATATAATACTGTAATGTTAGGTATGCAGACATTTTCTACAACAATTCATATTTTTTCTTGTATGATATTCTGGTTTTTTTTGGCTGCTGTTTGCCATCCACTACATATGAATTCTTAAGAGTGACTTGCTGACCTCTAATTGGCTTTCTGATTAATCTTATATCATGCCATTGTCAAATCTGAACTTAAATAGTTGTCATTGGGATGATGCCAGTGTTTGACTTTTCTGTTTTGGCTCTGGTTTGCATGAGACTAACAGCGTCTTTTGTCAAGTCTGTAGCAGCTGGAAAAAGCTTTTCCCAGTACTGCAGGGCAACACTACAAGGCATTTTTCTTGTAATGAATGAAACAGGGAAGAATCCTTCCCTATTTACTGATTCAGTGACAGTTAGGAATTTATGAACCTCTGTGTTTAACTGGGCAGCACTGCAGATGCAAGGATTATGCATTTGATTGCATAGTTTTGGCCTTAAAAGTGCTCAGAATGGTCTGTAGAGGCTGGAAGTAGCTCACACTTCTCAGATTGACTCCCAGGTCTCAGGCTGGACCACTGCCATGTGAGGTCTGCGGGATGGAGGGGTTTCCTGAGGGCTGGCATGCAAACAAGCACCCTGACCATCCAGTTTGCCTCAGCATACTTTACACATACATCTAGTACCATCTTTGTGAATAGTTTCTGGAGTGGGAATACATTTATGCTGTTCATAATTTATGCAGTCTGAGAAGTAGTTATGTTTTGTTTTGTTCTGGGGTTTTTTGTTTTTGCTTTTTTTTTTTTATTTTTTTCCTAAAGCTGCACCTACACTTTGCTCCGCATTGTCCTTTATCATATCAAAACTGAATGAATTTTCTAGGCATGTCCTCATCTACCATTCCATTAAGAAAACTACTGGGACAAGGCTTGCAAGACTAGAGAGGCTCGGGGTTGTAAAAAATATTTCTGTCAAAGAAAAAAAAAGCAAAAACAGAAAAGCAAGCTTTTCCTTTTTTTTTTTTTTTTCTTCTCTTTTTTAGAAAAGAAAAAAGCTTCCTTTTTTTCCTTTCCTTTTTTCTTTGCCCCTGCCTCATAGTTTGAGGAAAACTGGCTTAGGACAACTGGTCTTACCTCATTTGTTTTCTCCTCAGGAAGAGAGTGCTGTTTACTGCATGAGCAAAAACCCAGTGATGGATTAATTTTTGGTGTTATTTGAATTGCTGCCATGTTTGGAGGAGAAAATCGAATCTGTAGACATGCTTTATGAATGTTAAGAAAGCTGTGACCTTAGTATATGAATTCCTGATTTGCGATTCAGCCAGAGAGGTATCCATGCATTCACCTCCTATTTAAATTACATGCTTTAGGTTAATTAAAGTCAGGGTTGGCTCTAAAAATCAGAAAAAAATCTCAATGTCTTCAGGCATTATTTATTTATTTAAACCAATTCTAGCAGTCCTAACTGTGGGAGCTACTGTCAGATAATAAAAAAAAAATATTACATGACAACCACTAGGGACAGAGTAAGATACAAATAGCAATGTAGCATATATGAGTAACCATTTCAAGTGGTTTATGTCAGCATAGCTTTAGTTAAGTTGAAAATTAGATGACTGGAAGCCTGACGTGAGAAAAAGAGGTGACTTGAGGATTTTCACCAGCAAGTCAGGCAAACTTGCTTAACCATGAAGGATGCAGTGGAAATATATTTTATCTTATTTTGCTAAAATGGTATCCAGTCATTTTATATACATTAAAATGATTTTATATTAGTGATTAAGATAATAAAAGAACAGTCCTTTGCCCAGGTGGTGCTCCTCTGGCACTGAATTCATATACATGCTGAGTTTTCCGCATGCTCCAGAAACCTCCTTGAAACTTGCCTCTGATTTTAGGCAAAACTTCCTACTTTGATGAGTTAACTTTAAATATGTGTCTGACTTCTGATTTGTAATAGTTTTTTTTTCCTCTCACACTAATTTTTATATTCAATTGGTATCCACATAATCACCAATGATGTGCATTTTAAATGCTGTTCAATGCATCGTCAAGTAGCTAGAAACAACTGCAGTGAAGGGATTCTTTTGAAGACTGTAATTACATTAGCCTGTTTTTCTCCCAAATCCGATAGCTATAAATTGTGGTTTTACTCAGTGCCAGATAGGCTTCCAGTTTTTAGAGGAAAGAAACATTTTTTGAATTCACCTCTATCGCTCAATCATTTTTGTAGCCTGAATAATCAGAATAATCGATATAAAATTTGTTTTGCAGTTACTGTGGTGAGATTCTTATTTCAGTCTTCCCTGAACCATGGGCTTGAGCAAAACACAGGACAGAAAGGTTAAGGGAGGAAGTCTGGTTTCATTCCAAAGGTGCTATTTCATATTTGATGGATTTATTTTACACTGTTATAGTTGAGCTCTTTTTTAAGTGCAAAACCTATGAGTAGTTTAGTAGTCAAGTGTAAACCTGATCTTTGAGGCATACCCTGGAGCTGAGGCTGTATAACGGGCCATTGCTCTGTCAGGGTTTGTGGGGACTGTTGTGTCATGGGTGAGACAGGACCGCTCACTGCCTGGGACAATTCTCTGACCCTGCAGTGGAGTGTCTTCTTTGGGAACTGGTAACCCTTGCCTAGGGAGGTCATGGGATCTTCAGCACTAGAGAGTTTAAAAAGAGTTGGAGAGTAGCCCACTTGTCACTCATTAACAACTAATCCTGATTAGGGAGGCACAGAGTAGATGACCTTCCGTTTTAGGGTCACATTTAGTTTAATATTTTTTATTATTCATTCAGTCAGTTATTCATTTTAATCATTCAGTCAGACATTCTGAGTAGTGTTCTCCATAATTTCTAATTTAATTTTGTTCAAAACCAGAGGTAAAAGTAGAGTGTCTTGACAGCTTTTGGCTCAAATTCTTAATTATCATATGGGATGCCTACAGGTTTTGTTATGTCAAGTCAGAAGTATTCAGTTAAGAGAAGAATGGGGAGGAAGAAAAGGGACAAGATGCAATAGGTAGACTTTTGCTGCTGACAGTTCAGTCCTTCCAAAGATTTCAGTCCAATTTTGTTTGAGAACAGGATGGACCTGGTTCTGGTACCGGGGGAAGGAGTTGCCACATGGGCAAAAAATTGAGGAGAGTTAAACTGAACATTGTGACACCTGCAATCTGTTCACTGGTACATGAAAGACAAGCACTGGTAGCATGCTCCATGATTTATGAAATTTTAAATAAGGAACTAACAATATATGTCATATGTCTGATGGTGTTTAAAGGAACATAAGAAATGAGTCAATAAGCAGGCCCAGTTTTGCATTTCTTCTGTGCAAGTCCCTCTGAGGTCAAATTGCTCTCTGCTTACTAATTGAACTCTGTGTAAGTACTGACCACTAACAAATTCTTTGAGGGCTAGTTAGCAAAATAATCATCTTTCTATGAACTTAATTTTTTGTAATGTTTTGGTCAAATAATTGTAAGGGAAGAGTAAGATGCTGAGTTTTGTGTAGGTGCAGAGAAAGGTGATGTTTGTGACAAGCAGGAAGGCACAAGTTCAACATTTATAGTTTATTTAAAGTAGCATAAATTAAAGAACAAAAGAAGGTTATTTTATGTTAAATTTCTGTAAAACATCTGTACATTCAATTTTCTTTGGTGGTTGTGACATATTGAAAATAGGCAAAGGGAGACTTCCAAACTACTATAACTAGCTGCTGTGCATTATTTATTGTATGGAGGTAGATGCATTACAGAAATGTTAGGTTATGGCAAGATCTGTGAAATGACTGCAGATATCTGAATTAAGACTTAACGATGGACTTTGGCACTGACTTAAAGTTCATTTCAGCTCTCCCATCTGGCAGCTACCTGAGAATATTCATTAAAAAGACTAGCATCCAGTTGTGACCCCTGAGCTGCTAGCAGCTTTTCTTTCGACCCACTGTATCAGACTATGACACTTCTATTTTATTGCAAAGTAAAGGAAGTCCATATGAGATGTCTTTGAAGGTGTTCCTCTGCCTGTCTAGGCTGAGGGGTTTGATCTTCTGGGCAATTTCAGTGCACGCTGCCCAGACTGTGGTCACTGCAGTGACCATTGCTTTCTTTCCAAGCAGGTGTCCCCTTGATAAGCAAGAGCTCCCTGGTTACAACACGCATGCAGGGGTCTGCATCACTTGCCGTGTCTTTACATTTCCCCCTGAAAAAAAGGAATCTATATTTTCCTTCTCCAAGGATTATGCTTTTATCTTAGGAAAATATTGTCAGGCTCTTCTGTTACAGTTGTTGTGTTATTCATAGAAGAGTTGAGGGTAGCTGTGAAAGAAGGCAAAAAAAAAAGGGTTTGAGCTGTAGTTATGTAGTTAGGATGTTCACCTGGGAGTTAGATAGCTTGAGGCTCCTCTTTCAACAATCTCTTGAGTATTTATATCAAGCAGGCATTGGCTAGAGTACACAAATGGTCTGTAAACCAGGGCTGGGAACCCAAGACTCCTGACTTTAATCTGAATGTTCAAAATACTAAGCTACCAAGCCAAACTCTTGCTAGTATTCTGTCTTGGCTCCCAATTAATCGTTAATATTCTTTTCCTAGAGGTTACATTCACTAAGCAATTTACAAACAATAGCAAATCAGATAAAAAGGCAAGAACAGCTTTCTGCAATAACAGAACACACAATAAAAAAGACCCAGACTTGCCAATAATATCCAGATAAGATCACTTTCAAAGTGAGAATTTACACCAGACAATGAGGTTTTTTTATTGAGGTGCTATGAGAGGAACATAATTACTACCCAAGTAACTGTAGATGAGCTGATACCTGTGATGGATTAAAGTGAATCAGAACTTCAGACTCTGAAATATTACAGTATTATATACAGTATTGTACTGTAGTCCATGAAAAAATCTTTGCTAACCTTGCTCTATATTAACTGTATGTTAACTATAGAAAGTATGCTAATACTGCTGTAACTGATTAAATGCTTTCTCTGAACTTTTGGTCTAAAAACCTCACAAAATTCTGTGTCACCAGCACAAGGTGAGCAATAGTTGCTGACCATTAAAACTCTTAAGTTAATAGACTGATTAAGGTCTGTGAGAACTGAGAAATTAATACACATAGAAATAGATTTACTCCCCAGAATTGTAAGGCTGGAAGGAACCTTGGGACATACTTTGTTTGTCCCTAGCCTTGAGACAGAATTAAATATGCAAAATACACTTCTGACAAATGTTTGTCCATCCCTTTATAAAATGTGCAGTGACGGCTTGCCTGAGGTCATGTGGAAGATCCACAATAAAGCAAAAGGTAGATGTGGGTATTTCTAATGTTCTAGTCTTCAAAGAGATCCACTGTCTAATTTCTACAAAAGAAGAGTGTCGTATTTTAAATAGCTGCACAGAATAGCAGAATGGGTGAAATTCTCTGTAATCAACCATTCTGTACTAGCAGCTATAAATAATTAAAAGCAAAGAGAAGACCTAGATATAGAGTAAGATTAATTCCAAACTTCTTTAATTTCAGAGAAGACAAACTGAATCACTCATTGATATGTCTTATGGAGCTACATTTCAGGTATGCGGAAATGGCGCATGAGAAGTGGAAGGCTACTGAAATTTACTGAAGATACAGAGGTGGGCCCAGCACACACAAAAAAAAGGAGCAGAATATCACACCGAGGATTTTGGCTGGCATCAAAGGCTCTAGTACTAGAAATAAGATACAATTTAATTATACAAAAATACAGTGTCATGAATTTAGGGATTAATAAGGCGATTTTCTATGACAAGCTTGGAATTCATTAGTTGGAAATTACCCATGAAGAGAAAGACCCAGTTATACCACTTGGTCATGAGATGACTATGAGTTTAAAAAGTCCTGCATTAACAAAACCCAACTGCTGTTCTGTAAAGTCTCAGATTAAGTATTAGTGCTACAGATGGGAAAGGTTTAGTCCTTCTTAAAGGCACTATGGAATTGCTCTGTAATACTGTGTTCAAATCGGCTGCCCCTTGTTCAGGAAAGAAGACCTCACAAGTCTCTGCTGAGAGGGACTGTTAGGGTGAGGAGGAGAGGAAGAGAAGGCACTTTATGAGAAGACATTAAAAGATCTTGACTCATTTAAACTGGCAAAATGCAAGTTGTGAGAGGGTATGATTGCTGTCTGAAAATGCATGGTGGGGTGGAGGTGTGAACTCCTGTAGAGGAAATAACTAGGTTAAATTGAATGGTTAGCAAAGCTACTGAGCATGAATTGACCACTAATTGGCTCAATGCTGGAAGGAGGTTTCTGCTCCAAACAATGAGGCTCTGGAAACAGTTTCCAAGATCAGTAAAGGGATTGAAACGTTAACTAGTGTCAGGATTGGAGCTCCATCTGTTTGTGAAAGGGACCTGTGGTATTACTGCTGGTACTAACAGGAGACTGGAAAAAGTCTGTATCTGGGCTATATTCCTCAGAGGACCTAAGTATTCTGCCAGGATTAATATTTCATTCAATTCTGGAGAATCTAGGCCAAAACTCTAACTGTAAATTGTTTGCAGAGTAGGTGTAAGCAAGGTGCTGCAGTGTGAAGTAACAGTGAGCACACCTGGGCTCAGCCTTAGCTGCTCCTGCCCTTAGACAGGATGTAGGGAGGAAAGCATGGCAACACAGAGGAGAAGAGAGACATGGAGGGGAGGGAGGCAGGGAGGTAAAGTCTGAGGCAGCCAAACTTCTTGTAGCTGGGGTTGAACCAAAGCATGAGTGTGATGCTAACTGCCTCCTTCCCCATCAGCTCTGTCCCTTTCCCTCACCAGCTGCCAGCCTGGTTTTCCAGGGCCCTGGCATGGGTAAAGGAGGTATTCTAGCTATGACCATTGGTTGCTCTCCTGTTGCTTTAGGGAACTCCTTACGTTGCCTCTGCTGAGCTGTTCCTGCCTGTTTGTGAGCAATTACCATCAGAGTCAGAAAACCATGCCCGCCTAGCTGGCCCAGAAAAAACTTGTTGTGATGGCTTGGTGCCACCAGCTTGCCTCCCGTGTCTTTTTCTCTTTTCCATGGGCTTTACCAAATCCTGATGGCATATGACCGCTTCCCAAGTGCTGCCAAAATAATATTAGATCGAATCTCCTAGAAATTACCCCCTCTTTGGCTTCCTTTCACCCTTGATAACGTGACTTTGAAATGGGAGGAAGAGCTGTGTGGCTCTGATAGGGCTGAAATCTGTGCCTTTTAGCAGATGTATAATCATGGTAGATGCTGGTTCTTGTTCAACTTAAACTGCTATCCAGGTTTCCTTATATGCCACATCTCCACATTAGATATTGTCTTACATTTCTCGGGGGTGAAATAAAGATGTTTTCAGAATTAAACTGTCAAAGAAAGTAAGTTTTATTAGCAGTAACGAAAATGAAAAGCGAGCTGTCTTGAGTGTATGCAAGACATAAAACTCCATGAATATAGATAAAAGGACAGATTTTATGCAATGACAGCCCTGGATCAAGAAACTGAAACAGATAAGTGATAAACATACAGAAAACAAATAAATGCACATCAGGCTGCCTGATAGTAAGACAACATTAATTTTATCTTGCATAAACCAGCATGACTGAAGAAAGTAAAATATTCAAGAAAGGCTGGTAAGTACTGAAGATAATGTAGGACAGTAAGATATTTTGCGTAGATTTTCTTTGTATCATTCATTATTTTTTTTTTTTTTTTTTTACAAAGGCTTGTCTCTGTTTGCATCAAATTCTGTCACCAAATAAGAGTACTATAAATAGTGTCAAGCTCTTTTGATTCATCCACAGGCAAAAACTTCATTTAAATAGAGTCCAGATTGGAAACATAACTTAACAGCTTAAGTTCAAATATCTTTAAATATATTTATAGGCTGTTGCAATTAATTAGTCAAACCCCAAAAGTAACAAATTAAGAGAATGTATTATTAAATAGGTAAATCTAAACATTAAACAGCATAAGAACATGTGTTTAAGTGAGCTAGGAATTGCAACATTCCATTTCAGAACCTTTCCAAATTTTCACCTGGTTTAAAGGCTTCAGTTCTGCCTACTACGTAGTTCAGATATTGCCTCCACTTTTTCTTCTTTCTTCACTAAAATTACTTCCTTTGGAAGAAATTTTGACTTTCATCATAGTGACATTGTACAAAGCATACAAGATTGTGTTTATGTGATTTTAATGTTTATCGACCTAAATTCATTTACTCCACTAAATTTTAAATCTCATACGGTTTTATCTCCTGGCTCTTTGGTGCCCTTGTTGTAAGAGAATATTAAGGCATGAAATGTTGTAGGGATTTGGGGGAACTGGTGGGTAAAGATTGGGTTTGTACCCCTAGCTTATTTTATGGACTTGTTTCCCAATTTGCAAAGAGAAGTTTTAGTGCTGCGTTCAAGGCAGGAAGGATGAGAACTGTAAGTTGCAGAGGTAAGACAAACTATGTTTATACCTTGTGGTAGGATGCTGGCTAAAAGGACTCATCACATTTGCTTTGAACTGATTTGCTTGGGTACGGGAGCTCTGAAGCCCTGGGAGCAGCTCAGGGCAACTACTGTGCTATTCCCTTGTTATCTCTGGCCTGGGAGGACAGCCTTGGGTTCTGCCAGTGATCTTCCCAGCAGAATTCCCATCTTGGGGTTTGAAGTTGGCTCAGAACCCAGAGGAGCTTTCACAGTTGCAGTGGAGGGATACCTCTTACTCCCTGAAAATAATTTACACTGGCAGAAAGAAAATTGAGCTGGTGTGCTTTTGTTTTGAGTTTCATGTGAAGCTAGTGCTTAGGAACTTAATGTAAGCCTTTGCGTTGTTCCTTTCAAAAAGTGTCATCTTCTGTCAGTGCTTCCTCCTACTTTCAGTACTTCTCATTCCCTTGTAAAGGGAATCCTGAAGCCCACTGAAGTCTATTGCAGGATTCCCACTGGCCTGTGTGGATTTGGGACCAGATTCTGTTATGTAGTGTATCTTCATCTACATTGCAAACAGTCAGCTCTGAGCATAAGTTATGCCATGTCTCAAGCTGATCCACTTTTTATTTAAATCAAATTGTCTGAAAGTGGATACATGACAGAATTTTTCTATGTAGTTTAAAGGATCTGAATACATTTAACATTCTCAATGAATTTAGCACAACCAAAGGCAATTCTGAGAGTCTTCTGCTTTTATTTTGTATCCTTATGAGTTGTTTGGGCCAGTAACAGTCCCCGCTTCCAGCTTTTTAGCAACCTGATTGTACCCAACATGTCCTACCTTACCATCATATAACTTACCCCACCAACACTTGGTTCTTTGTGAGCTACAAAGCATGTAGTGTTAGATCCCCAGCTGTCATAAATCAGCATCCTCAGGTGACATTTATTACAAAAGACAGGCATATTCCCACTGTCAAGGCATTCTCTATGAGAAATCAGTTAATGCTCGTGCCAAGTGGCCCAGTAAGATCAGTATTGCTATTGCTTGTAACAGTTCACAGGCCCCATGCTAATCTTGCAACTTAAGCAACAATATTTTTGAGTTATAAATGTTTCAAATAGGTATATGGGTCAGAAGCTGATCTACTTTTGATTCATTGGCCTCTCAGGAGGAAGCACTGAAAGCACTTTAACTTTCAATGTGGCACTGGAAAATATCTTCAGTGTAAAGGCAGATTTATCAAAGTGAGGGAAGGCAATGGCTGTCAAGAGAGAAATCCATTGGTACTGGAGTTCCTGACTAGACATCAGTCTATGTCGCTCTGGTGAGACTTTGACTGGGGTGTCTCAGCTGAGCAGAGGAGCTGACTGTGGAAAACAAGGACCAAGCCAAATGATGAAAAGCAGTAACAGATCATTAATTTTTTAAAAATGTAGTTCCATAAATATGCTTTTTGTTGTAGGAAACTGTCTGTGCCTGAGGTGGATGTCTAGAAAATGGAGTAGTTTAAAGAAAAATGTTGTCTCATAGTCAAGGAGAGCTGTCAAAACCACTTGGCAAACAAACACACAAAGTACTTAATGCCAGAAATATTTATGCATTACTCCTAAGGAAAAAAAAATAATGTGGAGTGTATTTGAGAATCTAGCACAAGCTGCCATAGAAGTATTGTGAGGCAGAAGGGATGGAATGTAAAGAGCTCATAAACTGGGCTCTGAAATTGTGTTTCCTGGTCATTAAGAAAAACAGAACAAATGTGCCTCTAATTTTCGGTCGATTTGCTTCATTCTAAAGCAAAGGTCTTTCTAAGTATTTTATGAGTTCATTGGTCTCATTTCTGGTGTGGCTAACCATCTCCATTGCCCTTGAACTCCACCACCACAGGGAGTATACTTGCTGAGATTTACTGTCACTCATTCTTTCCTAGAAAGCCATCTGATGAATGGAGGCAAAGAAGCTACTTCAGATCAGGATTTCCTTAATTGTCTTATGTACAACTTTTTATATCCCAAATCAAAATTTCTTGCTGATTCTTATCTTTTTGTGTATGATTTCTCTGTTACATTTTCCCTTCTTGCTGGCTTTGCCCTTTAGGTAAAAGACATCCACCAAATCTTTGGAAATGCTTTGTTTGACCACTGGAACAGGCTGCCCAGAGAGGTTGTGGAGTCTCCTTCTCTGGAGACCTTCAAAACCTGCCTGGATGCGTTCTTGTCCAACCTGCTCTAGGGGAACCTGCTTTGGCAGGGGGGTTGGACTAGATGTTCTCTGAAGGTCCCTTCCAACCCCTACCATTCTGTGATTCTGTGAAAATGGAAACCCACGGTGACTAAGCTGACAGGCTGAAGGTAATAACTGAGCAACTGGGTGGGCTGCAGGTCTCCTGAAAGGAGCAGCGTGGCAAGCCAGCCTAGAGTTTCCTAGCAATAGGTGTGTGACGACAGGGTTTAGACGTGGCTTGTGGAGATACCAGAAGGGCCGAGAAGGGCCACTTCAGTTTCCTCTTCTGCCATTTACCTCCCTGCCTCCTTTTGTTTTGTTTGAAGAAGAAAGAGCAACAGAGAGTTACGGCCTTATACCCATTCCTTCTGAATGCCATGGAAGTGGAAGCCCCTATGGTTCCTCCCCACGGAGGGAAGCAGGACATGGCTGGGCTGTGCGAGTGAGGACAGCCGATGCGAGGTCTGCCACCCTCTGGCCTCACCCCTTCCAGGGGGCCCAGGCACAGACCCGGGTAGCCCCCGCCATGCTGCTGGCCCTGCAGTTGCCATTTCAGGCCCAACAGGTGGCAATCGCAGCCCGGCCTCCACCTGGCACTTGTGCAGGAGCCTCTCTGCCTTCCCCAATCCTCCAAACCCGGCAAAGCCGGCACTTAAAATTCAGCTTCCTCTGGACAAGCTGCTGCCTTTCAGGTTCCTAGGCTGTTTTTCTGAGTGTGACATAGTAGTCTGCTCCTGGTCAGAAGTCTGAAATAAAAGAAAGGAAGCCGCACACTATGGCTAAAGCCACGGTCTCTTCTCAGTGACATGGCTTGAAACTCACACTGAAGACCTCAGGCCTTCGTAGGTTTTAGCCCAATGCAGATTCTCC
Organism: Arenaria interpres; assembly: GCA_013399435.1. Classification (NCBI taxonomy): domain Eukaryota; kingdom Metazoa; phylum Chordata; class Aves; order Charadriiformes; family Scolopacidae; genus Arenaria; species Arenaria interpres. The sequence goes on from VXAK01000087.1 coordinate 33,857, forward strand.
CGTCTTGTTCTATTTTCATTTCCATATTTGTTCCAGAGGTAAGAAAAAATAAATAGTCTCAGAAAACGAAGGAGGGGGGATGTGGAGAACAGTGCTGTTAGTGAAGCTGAAGAGTTCACTCATTGCCATGGAAACGTTCACATCCTAGCAACAGCTTATTGATAGCAAGATGACATGGAAAGACAAGAGCCGATGCCTTTGACTCATGGGAAAACAAACTATCCTGGATTTCTACTTTTTTACCTCATTTTCTTTTCCAAAAGTGCATAGTGGTTTAACATAAAAACCTCTGATCAACATTTTTTTTTTCCTTAACTGTTTGTGCTTTCGTGTTGAAATGTTACCTACTAAGAAAAGTTGTCACAGTGGAAGTATTATCATCATTGGCTATCTGGCTAGAAAAATTGTTAAAAAGCAGCAAAGAAACCCAAAGCATTAAACTGTTGTTGTGTTTTTTTTCCCTTTAGAAATTTAGCAAGAAGTTTTTGGACTAACTGAAACATCTCAAAGGCCAATGCACCATTTTCTGTTCATCTCCACATTCCCCAGAAGGTTTGCTGCAGCTGCCATCACTAAGCTGTCGCTTGGTGAGAAGCAGAGTGGAATTGGTTGCGATACCATCTGCATTCCTCATGATGCTCAGGGAGTCCACGTGCTGGGAAGGACTGAAAAGCTTTCTTTATCTGTGTGCCCTTGGGTTAGGGTAGGTAGGGCAGCACTCAGGTGTGTTTGCTCAGAAAGTGCATTTCCTTTACTTTCCTGACACGCAGTGGTACAAGAAGCTTTTCCTGAGTGAAGGTAGGCTACCACAGTAGTCACTCCGTGCAAAAGGAGATATCTTTGAGAGCAAGGATCAGGCTGTTGTTAATACTATTATTATTATTAATTACAATAGCATTGTGGAGTCCCAGTCGTAAAGCAGGATGTAAATGTGACTTGTTCTACACAGAAGGTCTTTTTCCCTTGGAGCTAGGAGATTATCACCAGTTTCTTTGTAGGAAGAAAACTCAACGATTCTTTTTTTTTTTTTTTTTTTTTTTTTGTGTGGTTTATTTT
>VXAK01000087.1:34925-75293 GCA_013399435.1 Arenaria interpres
AGTTGTTGAAAATGTGTCTGTCAAAGTAGGTATTCCAGTAATCATTTTGGGAAAACAGGAAACGTATGCTGTTGTTTTGTACATAACATCACTGCAGTATAAACATTTAAGAGCTTTGCTGAACTGGATCTATCTAAAGGACTCCCTGAATATTACATTTATTGTGAGAAGAACATTGAAGCGTAATATTTCCACAGGTGATAGAAACCACTTTTCAGAAATGTAACCCTTTATCTGTATATTAATTAAAAATGTAGCTAATGAAAGATCTCAAGAGAAATCGGTGATGTTTACAGAGTTTATAATCCCTGCTTATTTATCTACCTTTTTTTGATAACAGAAATAATTTCAATTTTTCTGAATTTTTTATTCCATTAGCAGTATTTTTCCCTTTGGAGACAAGGACTGTTTGGCTGATCAGCAAGCCGGGTTGATGTTTTGATACTACCGTTGCATTAGGTTTGCAATAAATGAGGTAACTAGTGCTGCAGAGCCATTGGAGGAACAGTTCGAAATCTCTGATGGAGAGGAAGAATACAATAAGAACACCAGCAAAATAACTGGATATTTTCATGCTTGCTGTTCAGGTGCAAGTTTTCTATAGGGAGAGAAAAACATCCAGAGAAGGATTATGACAATTAAAGCAGGACTCAGATGGACTTTAGGATCCCATACAGTGATCACTATTTTCACCCTAATGCCAATGGCTCTTTAGCTAACTTTATACCTTCTGTTCTGACCTGGAGGTCCCTTAAGAGCTGACACTGCTATGTTGCTGCATTTCCAGAGCAGGATCTATGTGAATTACAAGGCAGAGGACTCTGGCCAACAGCTTGCTTCCCAGTAGTAAGCAATAAATCAAAAGTAAACCTGAGAGCAGAAACTAGACTTTCCAGGTTCTTCCCAGTTGACACAGGCCTTTGTATGGTCTTTCTGGGGCTCCTAGCTATGATTTCAGCTGCAGGTTTGTGAAGAGTGTCGAGATTGTGCTAAAGGACTACAGAGGAGCATTTTCCTCAGTGGTTGCAAGGCAAAGCAACATGCACTGTGAATGGTGGACCGAAGTCTGCTGTGACTTTCACTTGCGTATTTGAAATTATTTTTCCCATTCTCTCTTAGAGTTAGGGGCAAGGACGGCAATGGTAAAACAAACTCTTCTCTTAAGGTTGGGGTGTGTGTGTCGATTTGGGTGACAATATGTCATCAGGTAGCTTAGACGAAAATGTATTTTCCCTCCACTGAAGCTTTTGGAATCTTTACAGGTTTTGGAAAGGAGCAGGCAGGCAGGGAGTATCTGCAATTTGCTGCTCTGTTTCCAAAGAAGAATCAGGAAACAGTTGTGCCTGTCGAAGCTCATAATTTCTCCCTCTTTACTGAAGAATAATATGCAAGAGTTACAACTCAAGCTTTTCAAGAAAAGTATCAACAGTATTACCTTTCTCACAGGAGCTGGGGGAATATTAACTTTTTGGGTAGAAATATTTTTAGTTCTAGTAATTCACATTAATTCAGGGCCTGTGGTATGTGTCTAATGCTTCTGCTACCCTGATTTCGCTCAATTGACTTCTTGACTGATGCACAGACTGATGTAGGAAAAATGTCCTTTTCCTTTCTTTCAGTTGAAGGTATGTTACCTGTTAATAGCAGATTGATTAATCAACATTAGCACCTGGGAATGCCTTTATTTTTATCACTTCAAGCAAATATGTCTACAGCCGGAGACATAATTATATGCATTACTGAAACACATTTTTGCTATTCTTTAATTATATTTTGACAGGAAAGAAATGTCAAGGGAGTAGCACTTGCTTTTTAGCTCTGAAACATTTCTATCTGTTGTACACATTTGTCTCTGCTTTGTCACGCTATCCTTTCAAATCTTACTTTTGCTGCTTGCAGTCAGTGTCTTGCCATTGTTTCATGATTTAATGTTAAGATTTTATACAAAGATTTCATAAAGAGCAGCTACAGATTGTCTTCTCTGAAGATATGGGCCATCTTCATTCAGTAGCGAAAGTATGAAATCCAGTAGAGCTTTCTTGATTTATTTCAACTGCAAATCTGTCCAGTCTCTCTAAGGCTTCATCCCTGGCACATACTCCGCTCTGTCAAACGCCTGTGGAGTCTCTGTCCTGTGTGACAGAAGTCAGAGGCATTAGTAAGGGTTACACATGACCAGGATTTGTGTAAGTATTTTGATTTTGTTTTTCTGGTGTTTACTCTGATATGCATCAAACGTCTGGGAAGTAGAGATAAAAAATGGGAATGCCAAAAATTAATCCTCTCTTAATGCTATATAAGAGTTAACGCTTCTGTCTGCTCGGGTTATTTCCCTGTGCAACAGCCAAGAACCAATCTCATCTGCAAGCGTTTGTACACATCTGAAATACAAAGTAAACTTTAGTCCGGTTTTGTACCAATTTGTTAATGAAGGTAGAGTTTGTCCAACCATCAGTAATTATTTTTATTTTCAAAGACATATTTCTAGGAGGAAAGCTCACTTTTAAAAAACATCCAGAGCCTATTAAAAGAACCCAGCTGTAAGGGGATATGGGACAAGCTGTGTCTTATCGAAGTCACTGAAGTTATGACAAGTTATGACAGCTAAGCAGCTGTCACTGTATCCCAATCACAAGAATTTACTAACATGTCTCTCTAGTAATGTATGACATTTTCATATTTAAGCTGTACTGAGGAGCTGATGAGCAGGACATGATGTTCCATACTGTTTGCTTGAGGTGCTACATTACTTATAACTGAGAAATACTCTAAGGGAGTGATATGCTGTCAGTAGGTGATGCTGATGATTTGGGTGTTACATTTCCCATAAAGTAATTACTGAGCCAGAACTCCAATATGATGCTAGGAGACACTGTATTGTTTTGAAGAATTGTCATACAAGGCACAAAAGAGGCACAAAATTTCAGGATCCTGCTGTTATTGTCCTTGAAGGTGCTGCTGTACTTTTTAGAAGCAAGCAGGCATTCTGCTGAGATTTTTGCCTGCGTAAACATGCCTTTTTAACCTAATAATGGCCTGCAGTTGCGGTTGACCACTGATTTACTGCTAATTCTTCTTTTCTAACTTCTTTCTATCATACAATTTGGAACCACAATTCAGAAAGGTCTTGTAGCCAACCTGCAATCCCAACCCTACAGGGGCTTAAGATCATGAAATCTGCAATACAGAAAAGATGCACAAGCCTCCAACTGAATGAAGACATGCCACACACTCTGCCAACAGCTTCTACTCTCTCTCAAGTTGAGCTCTTTCATATTTGTTTTCTTAGGCTCTTCTTTCAAGAGCTGAGAGTAGTATTAATGAAAGGTTATTTTAATAATGTTGTTCCCTTCTCTTTGCAGCAAGCCTTCAGAGAAAAAAATGGCCATTTTTTAAATGATGCTAACTGGAAAAAAATTAATAATATTTTGTATGCTTATGTTTAGTCTAGGAGCCACCACTGAAATCAGCACTTGCTTGATTGGATCAGCCATGATTGCACACTACTTCATGGTGCGTTAGACCATTTCTCTGGGTTATGAACTTTTGAACATTGCATCTCATGAATAAAATTTCAGATGAGGTTCTTGGCAATCTCAGAGAGAACGCTACTGAATTAAGAGGCGAATAGGAGTAAAAAGGATGATGGAGAGAAAGCGGAGAAAATTTTATCTCCTATTATTTTTTCTTACTTTTTGTTTGTTTTATTCAAGGAACCAAACTGACAACGACTTCCAGGGCTTTCTTCAGCTTCATAGTTTCTGCTTTCTCTCTTTCCATCTAGTATTACCACCTCAGCCGAGCAGGGTTCAATGTTCTCCAAAAGCTGCTTCCCCCAACTTCACTCTTCCCCACCTACTCCCAGGGAAAGTGCACTAGTCTGTGATCAACTTCAGATGAGTTGTGAGATGGAAGGATGAGGCAACAGGAAAGTTCAAGTACACAGGGAAACTCTTTGCCTAGCAAGAAGATACAAAAATAGTGGGGATGTGAAGTAATGGTTACACAGGAGTCCTGGTGTGAAAAAAAAGGACGGTGTTAAAGAGCAATGGGGAGACCTTGTGTGTATTAATGTGGAAAATAGAAACTTGGGATCACAGAGACGAAGCTGAGCTGAAATGGAGGAGGGTGAAGAGGGGAACCCCTGGGATGAGTTAGAAGCAGAGGCAGGGGGATGGACAGCACACAGGGAGCTGAGGGAATAAAAAGGAGAAAGCAAAGAGCCCCTGCTCATGTAACACTTGCTCAACTTTCAGAAGCTGCAAAGAATGTGATCTTCTATGGCTGGGACACAAGTGACATCTGACTATTGTAGTTCCAGGATGGCATGAAAGTTGGCTGACTATAATCAACTTTCCAAGTAAGCTCTTTCAAACACTGAATTTTAAATCTACTTACTTCAAGTATTCAAGGATGCGTGGCTAAATTTACTTTCTAAAACCACATTATGCTGTTGAAAATCAGTTGTTTTTTACCTTAACAGGAAGAGAACATGCAAGGATTGGGAAAACACAGGAAATCAATTAGCATAAAAATCTGAGCAAATGCTGGGTGAATATATGACATTTTTTCTGCTTTTGATTCTTGAATAAAGCCTTTTTCATGCTTGCCATAGACTAATAAAAAAATAGAAGGAAAACTCAGATTTGTTTTTCATGTCTATGGGACATCTGAAAAAATGCAGTGGATTGGTTCATTGATATTTCATGTCTAGATATTTAGCATGGCAATGGTACATTTAAATAGATGATAAATAGATTTTCTGGTATGGTATTGTCTATGATTTAGGTTATCATAATAATATTATTCTAATTTCCAATTAGGCCTTGTAGATTTGAAGTCTGAAAATTCTCTTATGTCAACCCTCTTTTTGAGAAACCATTTAAACCAATGAAGCGATTATCAGTTTTTTTGTGGGAATAAAAACATTCACATGCTGTAGAATGTCAGATCACAGAATGAAGGTGGAAAGGACAACTTGTGTTAAGTTTGCCTTTAGTGTGAGTTTCTGAGTAATTTTGGGTCAGGGAGTAGAATTTAATATGCAACTGAAATATACTCTTGCACTTTACACAGACTTACAAGTGGGAGGTCACTGTCCTTGTCCTATGTGTGTGCAAATGCAGTTGAAGATCTCGTTTTCCTCTTGGGCTTTGCTAAGTGTTCATTTGACACAATGGGAAGAAAAGCAGATGTGAATAAAACCACTCATAGAGATTAAGGCTTGGTTTAAGCCACACAGCCTCAAAATTGTTGTTTTTTCATACATGTATGTAAGCATGTTTATATATGTGTGGGAAGGGTGTATGCCTATGACAGCTTATGTGGCTCAGGGGAATAATTTTTCAACTCAGTGATTTCATATTTCCTGTATATTGTTCAGCCTCCAACCCTGAAAGAGGACTCATGCAACCAAATAAGTTAAACTTGATGTTTCCCAAGATTGAAAGCAAAAGTGATGTGCAAATTAGATTCCACATATTACCTTTGTCCTTCAAGTACATTTGCACTTTAGTTTATGAAGGAAAGATGCAGGCTTCAGTATGGAACAAGATGATTGGAGAGGGCATCTTGGTTCCGACGCATAAGCTCAAATTCAGTATTTTCAGTATTTCAGTCTTTGGATCTCTGGTTTAGGTTTGGTTTATTATGATAAGGAAACAAGCAGAAAATATGGGTTCAAATCCCAATAGGGATTTCTTCCCCACTGCTTCTCCATGCCTAGTCCATCATGCTGCAGCTATTAGATAGTGAGACTAATCTAAAGGCAGAAAACATTGCCCTCCCGCAAAAGGAAGCGCAGGGTTTTAATGCTTCTTAGATAAAGGAGAAACCAAAACACAAATTGAAAAACATAATGCATAATACAGAAATTTATAGAAATTTTACAGAGCTTTATAGGAAGAACTAAATCCGATTTCACATGTTTTTCACTCATGAGGGCACCTTAAGTTCCAGATGAGCAAGGGTCTTTTGGTCTAAAAAATCATCATGACAACTTAATCTCTCCCGAGTTCTGTGTATTTCATACTGGGGATTTCTGTTTATTTGAATTTAAGCTTGTATTTTATGCAGCTGGCCAGAGATGGTGCTGAGTGCTCAGGTACTGCAGAGTGAAATGCAGTGGGAACTCAAACAGAAGAGGTTTTGGGCATTAATCATAGCTACACTCAGCTGCCATGAGTTATGAATTTGAGTGAATTTAAAATTAGAGAAAAGCACCCAACTTGTAATACTTAGTAAAACAGCAACAAATAAAATGATTTTAGAAAATGAGAGAAAAGGGTTGGGAAGCTGTAACATTGAGAAAAAAGATTTGTTTTGTATATTTGCTGATATTTTATTGCTCAGTGAAATAAAGGTAATCTTCTGGAGGTGAATTCATTTAGCCTTCATCAGATAGGTAGTGGGAATGGAAATAAGCTCGGATTTACCAATAGTGTCTGTGGGTTACATCTCCTTTTTTACTGTCTTTTCTTAACTGCTCTCTCATTTCATATCTTCCTTTTATTCTAGTATGAAAGTCTGTGCAATAGTCTGGCACTTAGAATGTATGAGGAGTTGTACCATAAGTGGAGGTCAAGCTCTGCAAACCTTTATTTCGTTATGAGTTCTTATCCAAAACCAACCCTGTTGACATCAAAGCCAGAGCTGACTGGGTAAGGACCTCTGAGGCCTTCTGAGATGAGGCTGGAGAGTTAGGCTGCTTTACTATGTATACGGGTCTTTAAAAATTCCTTCGTATGCTTTTATGGTCTGATAATGTCTTTTCTGATTCATGTAAGTATCACCAGAATGTCAATACAAAAAACAGTTTTTATCCCGTGTTTGCTGCTGCTAGCAGATGGATAAAACCCTTCTGATGCTGGACCTGTGATATTGATCTTATTCATTAGTAACATGGACATGATCCCTGGGTGCAGCTGGAGAGCTTTCCAGTAGGTCAAGAAGGGCTTGTCCCCGCTGAGATCTCATCAGTGCTTCCAGATGGCTCCATGTTGTCCTTCTTGCAGGGGCAGGTGTATAAATTTGGAGCAACCTTAGGTCCTTGGTTCCCTGCCTGTCCAGGCAAGGAATTTGTCTGAGTGGACCAGATGCCTTCTGACCTGTGTCAAAGCCAACTTGACTTGAAAACCAGAGTACAGGGAGAATGAACGTGTATTTGAGTTTAGTCCTGACAGAGCCTTGGCTTGCTGCTTAGTCCCATGGTGTAGACATTACCTAAGCACAGCTTATGAAGCTGTTGCAACCCCATTCCTTTCCACATCCTTACATCTTTTTCATGTCTGTCATGCTCTTACTAGAGTATGAATTCCATTTGACCTTATTTACCAGACTACAGGAGTAACTTTTTTTCTTATTTATTTGCATAAAAAATGTTAATTATGCTCCTAGATTTATATCTAGAAGATCGGAACCATGCTTTCTTCCTCAGTTAACCTTCCTTTTCCTGTAGAGAGGAGGATCTCATTCAGGGCAGAGCTTACCAGGTTTGTGTTGTTTCTTTCTCATTCAGTATGACATCAAAGTTCAACCCTTCTCATCTCCTGCCGCCCTGTGGCTTGTGCTGCTGACCTTCTGCAAGGATGCAAGCAAAAAGAAAAGTTGGAAAATGGGGAAGAAAACACTCACGTTACCTATATATTCTTAACTGCTGCTGAAGAACTGGTCAATATTCAAAACCAGGTTAGTAAAAATAAGCAATACAAAAGTGAAAAAAAAAAACAAAGGTCAATAACATTTTAGTTGTTTGGCAGTGGTATTGTCTTAAAGTGGGCATGGCCAGTGAAAATCTTTGAAAATAATTTTCCTAATTAATAAGGCAGGCTTGTTATGATAGGACTGTAATTAGTTTCTACATTTTCTACCCATGAATATTTTGAATGAGGGAAAGCTTATTCCACATCTGTGTTACTTTGGGAAAAATGGCCATTTTAAAGCTTTGTGGACCATTAAAAGGGAGCACTTCTTCCACCAACCCCTTGCCCATGTACATTACTTGTTGAAAATACAGAAGTTGAACATAGATAAAGCCTATCTTAACTCAAAGACTCCTCATGAGGGGGACCTTAAATTGGGGAATATCAGATCTGCTCACAGTGTCTTGAAGATAAACAGGGAACAGAGATTGTTATGTATTTCAGTCCTGTATCATTTACTTCACCTAGCAAAATGAATCATAATTGGGCACATGAGCAGAGCAACATGATAATAAAGTGTCTGATCTGATCACACTCTTTCTGTTGTGTATTTTGTCCTGCACAGCACGTACACACAAATAACAAGTTAGTAGAGGGTAATTATGACCTAAAGGGTCATGTTTTGTGGGCACAGTATGGAAGGCTCTTTGATGTTACTGAATAATCCAAATAATTTCCTACTTTGCCAAATATATCTTGACGCCTTTTAAATACAAGTTTGCATTCCTTGACAGGCATAGTACTGGGCACCAGAAAATAACGCATGAATCATTCTGTGATTCTGTGATTCATGTTATTTAGACACGTGTGAGATAGATTAGGATATGGAGGGAAAGCAACTATGAATTAATATATTCTGTGCTCCATTGCATTCAAATAATAGCTAAAAAGACCTTCCAGCTGTCTTAGAGTATGAATAACAAGCCTGCTCTGAGAGCTTCTGAAGTAGGTGTCCCTATAATCCACTGTTTTCAATGTCTCAGAGATGTTGGAAAGCGCTACAGACAGTGTAATAGTGGCCTGTCTCACCTGTCTCTCTGAAGCTTTGTAAAAATTTCATTACTGTACTGAAAATTTTTTGCTGAGCTGGTGAGCAGACCTGCTGCTTGTTTTTTGATAACAATGTCACTTGTCAAATCTTCTCTGATGTGTGTTTTCTCCATTGCTTATCCTTACTGATTGTGTCTCTGGCCTTTTTTCAGCGTAGAGTATTTTCCTCTATGATCTCTGACACCTGGGCCACTTTCTGGTATAGCTGTCATCAGCCTTACTAACTCGGCTGCTTTTTTTTAATCTGAAAATACATACTTCTCCCTTGACTAAATTTGAGAAGGGGAAGGAAAGTGTGTAGTTTCAATTCCTAGTTTGAGTCTTGGGCCCAGCTCCCACCATCCCCCTCCTCCATGCCCAAGGTGTATTTTGGGTGCGCATTTTCTTATACACCCACCTCTAGCCTGCTGCGGCACAAGGTAAATTAAATCAGTGTGTCAAAGGGCTCCAACTAGGGCTTTTGGTTGGCCATAGCCTTTCTTTCTCTCTACATGACCTGAGGAGCACTGGCAGAACCATGACAAGCCCCTTTATGAGGGTTTTTGTGTGGCTTTTCCATTATTTGATGGAAATTCAATATTTAAGGCCCACGTGACGTAAAGGAACAGCGAGTTTCTGGGCAGAGGTTTAAAGAAGCAAGCGAGGGTGCCAATGCACAACGTTACTGACTGTGATGAGTAGCTGCCTGCGTTCATGCTCGTAGCTTCTGCCAACCACCTGCATCCAAGAGGAGAGCTAACGTGTGCTTCCCACCACGCTGGAGCGTGCTCATGAGCCGTTAAGATGCAGTAGCCGTGCTGTAATTTCAGACCCTTGTTTAAGCACAGGACAGTTAGTCTGTGTGTGCCTGAGGGCACCTGTAATAGATCTGAATTTGGTCATTTCCAGAAAAAACAGATGCCTTTAGTTTTATGTGCATAGCAATGAAGCAATATAGTTCTTGGTTTTTTTAATCAGAAACAGGTTTAGACATTGTTTAAACTGATATTTCTGCTTTAACTTTTGTTTAGTTAAACCTCGTTTTCATGCATTTAGGTAGCTGTGTATATTAAAAATATTATTATTTCATTATTATTCAATCTCATGATCTGAAGTTAAAGCAACATTGGCCTGCACAGGTTTCACTATTTTGGCTCCAAAACAACACAGTAATAATTCCTCACGTGGCTTGAAGAATAATTGTCTCAGTGAGATTTGTTTTCACAGCTTTTGCACAAGCAGTCCTTGTGAATAAAATTGTTTGGAAAACTGTTTCTGTCTGGAGGAGAAATAACAATTTTTCATGCAAAACAGAATGATGTTTTAAAAACCATATTAGCCACACAGAAGCTGGAAGAAAAAATATCTTTTGCATTTTTTTTTTAATTGTTCATGAGTAGAATTAAAATAAAATATTTTGAAAGTTAGTTCCAAAATAAGAAGGGAATTAGAATATACATTTTATTATCTTCTGCCCATAAGCCAGTTCCCAGAAAACTCACTGAACTCTCTCTTATGTTATACTGTGAAGTCAAAAGACTAAAACAAGAAATTGAAGAAAAAACTGAGTGATCATGAACTAGAACTGATGAACTGATGATGAACAGGATAATAGCTGTCTGTTTATTTTCCATTAGAACTAGTAACTGTATCACCTTTCTCTTCCCAGCACCCCCTTCTGCTTGGAAAATACAAGCCACGTTTTGTGTGAGATTGTCCAATTAATTAAAATTATCGTGCTAAATATGGACCATTTATTCTTAACTAGCATTTCTATTTGAAGGTTTCTGCTTCTGTTTCAGTTCCGAAATAGAGCTTTGTTTTTGACAGCTTCTCTTTTTTGCAACAATAACAGCTGGTCTAAGAAAGGATGTCATCACTTTTCACAAACTTTGTCACATTTTAAATATTTAAATTTTGAGGGAAAATAAGATTTTTCTTTCTTTGATGCTCTGTATAATAGGTCAACCTCTTTCCTGGTTGAATATTCAAAACTAATCTGAGCTCTTTCCTCTTTCGTTTTGGAGAAATGCATTTATTTATAAGTGTACAAACATATGCTACAGTATTAATGCCCAGCTTTTTGAAACAATAATTTTGAGAAAGAAAGCATGGATTTGTGATAGGTCCAATAGGATTTTTAGAACAAGGAGGGATTTTTAGAATAAGAATTTTTAGAATAAGATACATGTTGTCTGCGCTCTGCAGTAAACTTTAATCCTCATATGTTCGAGCTGCAGTTATAATCAGTTGGCTTTTATTTCTCAAGATCTTTTTCTTATCTGGATTATAGTATTTCTTTTTTCAGCTGCCTGGAGGCCCCCTAGCCTCAGCTGAGCTTGACACTGCTGGCACCCCAAGTGAGTGCTGGTACCCCATCCCCATAGGATGCGATGTAAACATGGCAGGTCTTGTCATGTAAAACCTCCTGGGTGGAAGGAACGTCCCTCACTTCAGTCCTGCCAGCAAGTGGACTTGAATTCGCGGGGCACAAATAAACCCCGTGGACCCCATCACTTGGGCCTTATCTGCACATCGCACTTATCTATGCGAATCAGGCTGCATGGGTTGCTGTCTTTCTGGGTGAAGATGTAGCCGTGGAAGGTGCAGGATCTTTAGCTGCAGTTGCTATGGAAACACACCCATGTTTCACTTCCTTGTCCAACTTTCGTTCCCATTATAAAATAATACAGCTGGTTACATTTTAAGGGAGTAAATGAAAGTAAAAGTTTGGCTAACTGGGATTGTTTCCATGTGGTACAGGAGGAGAGGAAGTAGCAACATGTCAGACACCTCACAGGTTCAAATCCAGAGGCTCTGTCTGAGCTGGAAGTAGGCCATGATGAAATTCAAGAATTTTTTTTTAATAAGAAAAAAATATATGAAAAATCCAGCAAAACACACATCTCCATCACACAGAAATATGTTACCTGTCACAGAGTCTTTAGCACTGATTTTTGTTGTTGTTGCTGATGACTTCTACAAAATCAGTTACCCTTTTCTTAAAAAAAAAAAAAGATTGTTCAAGCTATTCTGATGATAAGATTTCTTTATAAATTCTATATTCTCATAATTTTTAGGTACTTTTTTTGCTTCATAAGCAATAACTTCAGACATATTTCTTCTTTATCACTTTTGCAGTCTCCTTCGTTTCTCCAAAATTTCACTTTGTTTCATTCTGTTCTTCCCAAACTTGTCTGGTTGTGCTATGGGCTAAGAATCTCTCCTAAGTTCTCAGTAGAGCTATTTCAGCAATGTAAGTTGTAACTATTTTTTCTGACATATGTGTTGTGGAAGGTTTTGATGTACTGTTCTATATTTCTTTGAAAAAGAAAAAAGTGAAACAAATTAAAAAAGTGATGGTAATTTTAAGGTCTAATACGGAAACAGTTGGTAATTTAAGTGAAAGAAGAGGGCAAATCCAAGAATACCATCCTCAATTATATTTAAGTTAAGGTTCTTAATTTTACCTTTTGATAACTCCTTTAAGGGCTACTCTCAAAACTAGATCTATAAGCCGTGAAAACCAAAGTGGGAGGACCTGGAAGGGACAGAGAAAGCAGCACATACATACTGAGGTGACCAAATACCCTGAGCAAGCAGGGAATTAGTCAAGACATTGTTGTAAGGCATTTTGGTGCCATGGGAAAGGTGCTGCCAGAAGAGGCAGAGGGAACTGCTCACATCCAGTGTGGAGGCTGCTCCTTTACAGCTGTGTTCAACACAGCCACCAAAACTTAATAGTGAAACCAGTGGAAGAATAAATGTTTTTATATCAGCTGTATCAGGTAATTTGGGGTGTTTTTCACTACTATGAGAGATGAACTTCTTTTATCCGTTATGGCTACTTGCAAATATTTTGCCTGTGCAAACACATCCATCGGTGAGTCTGTGCTTAAAGCTGATGGAGGAGTAGTGGAATTATCAGGCATCAGATGTAAAGAGCATCCTGATGCAGTTTGCATGTATAAGTCCAGTTTCTAGGAGTCGTTTCTGCAGCACGTAGTACAAGCATCTCTGCAGGCAGAAGGAAATTGCATATACAAGTTAATCACAGTTTACATTACCGGGAAGACTAATGAATTCTCATATACTGTGAAATGTTTTCTCTTCAAGTCTTCAGCCTCAGTAGAATCAGTAAGGCTTGTTATATGAATTTAATTAACATGAAAATCTGAATATATCACTTGGGTTAGGAAATAATTATTAGGAGTAATTCTACATCATCACTTATGCATGAGTGCCCCAAAAGAAGGAGCAGAGGGGCTCTGAATCACAAGTGGCTATAATTGCTTGATCTACTTCCATATGAACTTTCAACAAGCACTCGGTTGCTGGCAATATGAGTTGACTTGTCTTAAACCATTAAAAATCAACATACCCAAGAGAAGGTCAGCACATAATAATAAAATTTATCAAAATTCCTAGTGGTGATGAAATATCCTATTGCTGAAGAACACACTAGGATTCAGACTAACGTTATCTTTGAGATTTTCTGCAATTCTGTCTCTGAAATGACTACAGTTAAGCCATTTCTCTCTCAGCAAATCAATGGTTTTCTTTAAAGAAAATAAGCAGGCTCGAACATATGCCTAGAGAGCCTATCCTGTGAATGAAATGTTCTTTCCAAAACATGGCAATCCTGGTTTTATTAAGCTTTCAAGTTTTACGATTCCAAACTTTTCCTCTTTGGTTTTATGTGACTAAGGTAAAGAGCTTGCTTCCAATTAGAAGCTGAATTTTGCATAATATACTAAACATATGTTGCACATCTGCTGATGAAGGCTTTCCGCAAACAGCAATGGAACATTGCTGCCTGGACGGCTCAGCAGAAGGGAGTGGTGAGCTTCCACCTCTGCTGCTCAGTTACAGGGCCAGAAGAGCGAGGCTCTTCAAATTATGCAGTAGCCCTGTATGAATCTCTATTCATGCCAAGTGGATTTTCTTCTTAGAGGGGAGATTTGTGCTTCCAGTCTGGTTATTAAAAGGGAAAATTTTTACAGGAAAGAAAGGAGTGCATTGTCCACTCCAAATTTCAGAGTTCGCGTTTGCATGGCTACTGTCTTGTGCTTTCACTTGTAAGGGTATGTCCATTGTCTATTCTCAATAAGTTGTATGGGNTGTGTTTGCATGGCTACTGCAAATGTTTGCATGGCTACTACTCTATTCTCAATAAGTTGTATGGGTGGATAGGCTGTGCTTGAGGTATTTTTCTGATTAATGAAGAGAGTTTGGGACAGTTTGGAGTCTGATTCTTTGGCTATTTTGTTTATGAACTTTGCTGGAAACCATGGTCACAGGGCAGCTGTGGAACATCGTATATAAACCACTTATGGATCTGTTGGTCCAAGAAGTAATATGTAAATGTAGGATCATCACTGCTGTTCTCTATATGTAAAGCTTGATTCAACCACTAATGCACACAAAGATAGAATGACAAAACTAAAACAATGCCTCTCAAGCTAAAAAACTTAACTAAATTAACACTTATTTTGGTAGATCTGAAAGGCCAAAACATTTTCAGAAGTCTAGTTAGGTATTCCCTAAATTCAATGCCTTCTCTACAGTCTATTAAAAAAATAATTCAGTCAAAATTATTTTCTAAATTTTGGTAGGTCATTCCCAAAGAATGGCTTTTGATATTAATCATCTAAGCTGTACTATTAATCTTAATACTGATTAAGTAAGTTATTATGCTATTAATTAGGGTCATAAAGTTTATTTTCATTACTTGGCTTGTTCAAAGACAAACTTATCATGTTAACATCTCAGACCTTGCTTTCATTTAATACTCTGTCACATTTCCTTCGTAATTGCAAATTGGGAAGACAGTAATTTTGCTGACAAATGTTTATCTGGAGAGTTTATATGGCTTCAACAGAAGCCATATAGACACAGGCAAGCTCAACAACAGTTCATTTGTTCAGTTTACAGATACAGACAAACACTAGCCTCCATATTCCGTTGTTTATTATATGTCTTTATCTGCAATATCACTATGTAGTGTAGCATACTGAAATCACTTTCAAAACTTTTCTTTTAGCAATTCTTAAACATGAAAACAGGTGAAAGACCTTTAAGAGCAAAAAAAGAATGAAAGGTATGTGACTAATCAGAGTGATTGAAATGACCCCTTATTAAACAACAGTACAGAACAGGTATTTTAATTGTCACTGTAAATGAAAATGCTGACTGTCAAATTATATATTACACATGTAGGGACAAAGGGGATGCAGAAAGATTTAAGGGGAACTGACAAAAATTGTTGCTATAAACTTTTCTAGATTAAGTTACATTGTAAGAGATACAATATTGCATCCCAGTGTCATCATAGTTCGAGAGCCTCTCTAACCACTCAGAAAAATTCCCTGTCTTAGCCTCCCACCTCCATCTAGAGGGTTCCCTTAATACAAATGAGTCATAATCTGCTATTAGAGATTCAGACATAGAAGGTCCTGCCTCTGAAAAAAAAATTAGCCCTTGGAAATACTGGCAACTCAATATGAGCAGTCAGTGCAGTCTGTAATAAAAATATTAATGTGATCCTAGGATGTCTAAATAACGTGAGCAGTAAGGTGATTTTTATGTCAACATAGAGCAATGATAAGACTGGAATACCGAGTATAGCCCTACTGTTGTCACTGTAAAAGGACTTGTAAAATTTGAAGGGAAGGCAAAAAATAAAGCAGTGTAGTTCTGAGAGCCAGGGAAAATGCTTCTCACAGCAGAGAGCTCTCAGTCTGCTAAGGGCAGTGAATTGCAATTCCTTTCTTAGGGTGTGTAAATATTGTCATTAAAAGAAAATATGAGGACCTAAAAGGCAACTTATTATGGCCTGCAAAGGCACACCTTGAACTCGTGGCTGGAGTCTGCAACTTGAGAAACTCGAGTAGAAATGAGAAACCCATTTTTGACTGTGACAATGTTCAGCAGCTACAGCAAGTGACCAAGGGGTATGCTGAAGGCATGTTGGTGTTTCTGTGGAAAGCTACTAGGTAGCTGGAGAACAACTTTAAATGCAATACCTAAGATAAGCGAAAGAAAAATGACTGTAGAGAAATTTAGGATGCGTGCTTCCTAGACCATATTGACTTTGAAATACAGACTTCTCTGACTCTAAGCTGCTTATAGAAATAGTTGATGCAAACTGATTCATCGGTCATTATAATTTGATTCCTCTAGTTTCATAATCAACCAAACATAAGTAACTGTCATGTATTTTATTATGAGCAATGTGGAACCCATAAAGCATTTTCCCATTGTGGAGCATCAGTCTGTACTTTACAGAACTCAAGGAAAAAAAAGGTTATGATTTAAGTAGCAACTTCTGCTATGTTTCCTTCATATGGGAGTCAGTTCGCTAATAACAGAAGCTCATCTAACAGTGATGAAAGAACGTTAACTAGCTGGAAAACTGCTTCAGGTCAGAGGTTTAGTTAGAGCCATATGGCAGTTAACAATAAATCACTTATTACTTTCCCCTCTGGTAGTTTTACAAAAAGCAATTAACTTTGACCAAATTAAAAGTAATGCAGGTGTCCATGAGTGGAGAAGATACAGCTACCCTGTTCATACATTGAAGCTGTAGTGTGGCTGCTGTGCAAGCAAACCCTGCAAGTATCCCGAATGTCTCCAAGGGCTGCATACAGTGAAGAAACTACCCTGAAGTATCCTGGGGCTAGGGAAGTTGTACAGAAAATGTGCTGACACATTCCCATGGACACAGGTAGGAGAGAGCACTTCCGAACACCAGTGGCTATCCTCTGTGCTGCCACTGACTTTACTGACAGCAGGTTTTATGCCAAGCACGCTCTGAAATTGTAGGGCTGAAGATCAAGGGTAGTTCATCATCGGCTCAGTTTCCCAAGAATTGTAATTAACTGTTTGGCAGGAAGGCTGTAAAATGCCCCACAGAACGCACAGTCCTAAGAACGTAGTGTTATATGTCACCCTAAGACCAGTTTCAATCCATTCTTTCCCTATTTCTGAGAGTTTTGGCCAGAACTGTGACAATAATCCTAGAAGCCGAAGCAATTGCTGAGGGTATTTTACAGGGTTTCGTGGACTCACTAGATTCTGAATGGGAGAACCACAGTGGGCTTTTTTTGGCTCTAGGAGAGGAAAAAAAAAGAACCAAAAATACTGATTATTAGACAGATTAGATATCTCTAGATAACATTCATTTACAAATAATGGCTTTACAAAAAAACCAACCTGTTTGGGGAAGGTGGTTAAGCGTCTTGCATATCTTACAAAGTAGAAGAGCAACTGGTCTTCTCTCAGCAAGATGACAAGGAATAAAACTCTGCTGATGCTTTTCTTAGTTTGCAGCAAAGAGCTTCTTTTCTTGATGTCAACAACTTACAAAATGGAAGGAAGCCACTTAATCACTGACAATATGTCTATTTATCATGCAGTGTGTGGAAAACATCTGTGAATATTCTCATCATTGGCTTTGAAAGTACCCGTTATAAAGTAAGCCATGCAATTACCTCTTAAGGTGCTAAAGCGCTCATATTCTTCCTGGAAACTGCATCTGAAGAGTCTTCAGTTTTCCAGAAGGTTTTCTCCTATCTCATAAAATCACTTTATTAGGAGATCAGTTAGCATTTGTCAACTATGTCACATCATGATACTTTCAAGACATCTATTTGAAGACTAAAGGCTACCATTATGCAACCTTAATGAAAGTACAGGGGCCACTGCAGTAGTAGACACTGAGAGCAATACAATACAAGTATCATTATACAATATTATTATGTAAATAAGCACTGTGTACTGCCTTTCAAATACACTTCAAAGGAAGTTGGAGGAAATCTTAAAAGCTGAAAGACTTGAGAAGAAAGTACAATAATATCAGGCAGGAGTTTGAAATGCAATACTCTCAAACATACGCATATGTCAGTGTCCCACAAAGGCACTACCAGGTTGTCTAGGTGATGTTCTAAAGAAAAAGACCAGGGAAGTAAGAGTTCCATGTCTCAAGTAAGCATGGTTATTTGTAAGAGACTGATTCTAAGAGGATGTTCAGAGAAAGCTTATTGAAGAATTTTAATGTGAAAGCTCTCCACAAAATAATTCTGTACAAACTGCAAGGGACAGAATGCCTGTAAGTACTATTTTGTAGGGCATTTTGTACCCCAAGTGGAATTCTGCTGAAGGTAGTGTCACATTTCAAACTATATCCACAAGAATCTAATCAATACGAGATAGTGTTTTGGTAGCATATGTTTGATCTCGAATATTCAGCAACTATTTTTACCCAGACCCACTGAAGAGCTGAAGTGAAAAACTATAATTACTTTTCAGTAGCGTATAGGCGCTCTCAACCAGCTATTTTTTTTTGTCAGTGCATGAGAGCTTAATTAATCATGTGCTGGCTGCTTGCTGTTAACACTTTGCAGTGTTTGAGGGGAAAGTGTTGAAATTATAAAGCTCAGAAGAGTTGAGGTGAACCTCAGCATGTGTTTATGTAGTTATAAATTCCAGTAAATCACTTCCAGAAGGTAAACAGAATTTGACATATATTTTACTCTTTTTCCGTAGGTGGTAGTTAACCCATGCTGCTTCAGCAACTGCCTATTCAGGTATCATAGAATCACAGAATGTTTTGGGATGGAAGCAACCTTAAAGATCACCTAGTTCCAACCCCCCTGCCATGGACAGGGACCCCTCCCACTAGACCAGGTTGCTCAAAAACCCATTCAACCTGGCCTTGAACACCTCCAGGGATGGGGCAGCCACAGCTTCTCTGGGAAACCTGTTCCAGTGTCTCACCACCCTCATCATAAAAAATGTCTTATTTGTAGCTAACCTGATCTCCCCTCTTCGAATTTAAAACCATTACCCCTTGTCTTATCACTACAGGCCTTGGTAAGTCTCTCTCCATCTTTCCTATAAGCTCCTTTCTAATATTCATGCTTAAATATAACTCATCAATAATTTGTCTATTAATAAAAATGCCTTACGCTTACATACAATGCTACAATTATTTTTACAGTGCCTTTTAGCTTACTGGATGTGGTATTCTCCATATAAAACCATTTTACTGCTGAGGTTTTCCCATTGTTATATTTTGATGTACTTGGTGGCCAAGATCTGGACTTTTTTTAAAACCAGACCTGGCTTATGCTTCAGAATAGGGGTATGTTTGAGAGAGAAGAATTGTATTTAATATTGTCCACTAATTTAATTCATCTGCGTGGCATATGTCTTCAGTCCTTTTTTTTTAATAGAAACTCTTAAACTTTGGGGTGTTTTTAAGCAGATTATTTTTTTTTTAAAGCATTGTCTTTGGAAGAATGGGGGTTGACAGGATTTGTGAAAAAAAGAATGCTTTTTAAACCAAGAATATTCTGAGAATGACAAACCCTGTGCACATAGATGATTTTTATTGATGAGTTATACGTTAGCAGTAGAGCTGGCCTGCACACAGTAGTTCTTTTTTGTAACCTACTGAGGTTTCAGTGTGTGTTTATTTCAAATTGAGAGGAAAAATAGACCTTATTATCATTTTCATGAGATAAAACTGACAATATGCCTGTTTTTATATTGAAAGGGTCACACTTCTGATTTTACATCAGTCCTGCATAAGAAATGGCCGGTGACTCCTGCTCCTGAAAGTCTGCCCTGTAAATCACGTATCTAAATAATCAAAAATTTGTTTCTCAGGGGTATCTGAGGTAAAAATGCAGTCAAGCAAAAAAGAAGTGTGTTGCTTCTGTTTTAAACATTGAAGATTAAATGTTGAAGATTTGCATACTTGAAAACCTAATTATTTTTTTTTTCAGTTCTATCAGTAGACCTAATATAACAACTCTTTTTGCAAACCCTGCTTCTCTTACATTATTATTCTTATGCTTGCACAGGAACAAAATAACTGAGTTGAAATAAGAACCTGTCGACATGCAAGGATAGTCATATTCTCACTACAGTCTAAATTGGTGCATATATTTATGCTTTCCTACTGTATAGCCAAGATAACTTTAAACTGCCGACATGGCCTGTAGTGCTGGAGTACTGATTTCACTACAGTGGCACATACTGAAAATTAGAAAAAATGCTAAGGAAGACCCTTATCTTGAAAGTGCAGACCTATTTAATCAGACATTTACAAGAATAGCTTGTATTATTTTCTTCTCTTCCAGTTAAAAGCAGGTTCAGCAAAATAACTTATTTCTTTGTTTCCGCTTTTCAATGAAATCCTCATTTCCACTGCGAGTCTTCCAGCTAGAGAATGGTGCAGAGCACCAGAATAAAATCAAAGCATCATGATAGTCACAAGCCCCTAAAGTCACCAAGCCACTCATTTATCATGAGAACGGTTACATCCTAATGCAATTCCTCAATGGTTCTGAGTTCACCTTTCAGACAAGAAAACAAAACCAGGTGTGGAGCAGAGCTGAACTCCGTGCCTAAATGTGTCATATCCATCTCTGAGGCTCTGCTGGCAAGTTCAGTGCAGATGGAAAAGGTCAGGTCCTGAAATGACAGGAATCAGCAAGAACTATCCCAAATGTATATGTACGGTGCTGCATTACAATAGCTAAGGAACCTGCTTGAATGGTGTTTAAGTACCAGTCTGTTTTTTGGGCAAGGCAGTAAGAAGCATTTGACTTCATCCCAAGCATAATGCCATGCACAGCTGTATATTTTTTCTGAGGGCAGACTAGAAGATCTTAATCATTTTACCTTGTTCAAAATGGGCTGTATTTAAAAGTTATGCAGACAAATGACATGGATGTCTCATTGGGAAATTGTGCCCAGACGGCACGCACCGAACCTGTGGCTGCTGTCTGACCAGACCAGTAATTTTATTAAATGGACTTGCAGACAGTGTATCTCATGTTCTTCTCCCGTCTTGCTCTTGGTGATTTCCCACTGTAGCAAACAAGAACTAAGGGAAAAAGGAATCGGGAGAAGAGAGATAGGAGGCACTACAATGATCAAATACTTCTTCTAGACTGCACCTTTGTCTTCAAGTGCCTCCACTCCTGCTCTCATTAGTGACATCCAGTCTCTGCTCCCTCTTTCCTGAAGGGAGGACAGCGTAAAGAAAAAAATTCTGGGAAAAATTTTCCCCAGCTTGCTGCTCATGTGTTGATGCCACTCTGCTTTTGCTGTTGGGCTAGGTGTTTTAAAACATTTAATTTACATTCTTTCCTCATTTCAGTTTTCTTAAGGCCCTTTGAGGATGCTCGCTGGGACCATCTCTGTGGTGATACTGCAAGGTGGAACACACTGCCTCTGCCACACTGCACTGTCTTAGGACAGATCAGAGAATCCCAAGAGCTCAGTATGCTGCACCATAGACACCCAGGAGCCTTTACTAGTCTGCAAGTGGTCACTGAGCACCTCCTCATACTTCCCAGCACATCCCAGGACACCTCGTACACGTTGCTCTGTGCCCCAGCCAGTACTTGGTTGAGTGGGGCAGGCTACACAGTACAATGGTAGACATACAAGAATCAGGCAACTGCTTCTTTCCAGTGACCAGCACAAGCCTTCTGATTCTCAAGACAAGTTATTTATAGGAGTCAACAGTTTGAACTGACACCACAAGCTGCACATTTTAAGTACTGAGCAGGCTTTGCCTCTCTCTTCAGGATATTTAAGGCTGCAGTGGCAGCTGCAATAGGGTACAAGAAGTTGCTGCTCTCTGATCCAGCTGTCCTGGTGCACGAAGCTCACTCCACTGCTTCAAGGTTGTAGGGCCAAGTAACATTGCTGTGCATTTTCTGCCCATCTTCCAACTTAGGAGTTATATGGGGTATGGATTCATTTTTTGAAAGGCAACCGAGAGGGTAGTAACCCTTCAGCAAGTAGTGTCTAATGTAACAAAGCAAAACACCCCTCTACACCCTCCCACCTCCACCAAAAATCCGCAGAACTTTAAGAGTCTTCTTACAGCTGCTGAAGCAGGAATGTCTTGTCTGGGAAGTTATGGCCATATAAAAAAGGTCATCTAGAGAAAGAGGCTTTTTACTTTTCTGCCTCTTGGGCTAGATTCTGGGTACAACATGACACACTTTCTTTGACTTTAAGCACTTCCAAATTTATTTTAACAAGCTATTTTACCAGTGACAATGTTGCCTTCTGTTCAGATTTGCTGTGTGCAATAAAATGCACAGCAACATCTGAAAACAGAGGAAGATTCGTAACTGCTGGCAGTATAGCAATTCCACAGGCTTCACTGCAACTCATATGTCTTTTTTGTTGACATTTTTCCTGTCCCTGGACGTGTGCATCAGAAGCAATTTAATGACTGTGGCATCTCCAGCATGACTGAAAACTGGAAGCATTCACCTTTATATTCATTACATTTTCTTTCTCTGAAATAATTTCAGCCTCATTAGTGGATCATGGCATCAAAGCATTCCTATTGCATGAGGGTTTAATAAGATGGAATTTCAGTTTTCATGTTTCAAACTTTAAGAGATGGAATTAAGTGTTTAGAAAACATTTTTGAACTCATTTAAATTTTTCAGGGCAGGGGTTGGGGCGGGGGGGAGGAGAGCGGGGGAAGACCAAAAAGAAAATCTGCATATTTCTAGATATACCCTGTAGAAATCATAGAATCATAGAATGGTTAGAGTTGGAAGGGACCTTAAAGATCATCCAGTTCCAACCCCCCTGCCATGGGCAGGGACACCTCCCACCAGACCAGGTTGCTCAAAGCCCCATCCAGCCTGGCCTTGAACACTTCCAGGGATGGGGCATCCTCAACTTCTCTGGGCAACCTGTTCCAGTGCCTCACCGTCTGTTCTCATGCTGCCTTTTCCAAATAACTTTCTAAAACACAGTGCCTTGCAATCACTTGGCCAGTGAATGTTCAGCGAGTTATCTTATATCTTTATTCATGTTTCTGGTCAGTAAACTCTCACATATAGGGAAGGGGACTCTAAACTCTTTGAGCTCTGGGTCTGCCTTATGGCCTGGAGGTACTGAGCTTGCAAGTAACTGCAAAGATTTGTATGGTTGAGAATATGATGAGACTGTTTTCCCTCTCTATCTCCACCTCATCTCCACCCCATAGGAAAATGGAAATTAGTTGAAACCCCAGCCTTTTCAGGGCAGAAATTCTGTTTCAGTGCATTTCTCATTTTAGAAATGCATGGAAAGCTTATAAAATGATGGAAATGTTTCTTCTGAGATGATAACAAAGTTGGAATCTCAATTTCAATCTCTCTGAAAGAAGATACTTTCTATTTTCATAATTAAAACGTTGATGTTTAATGTGAAACACTGAAATAAAAAAAATCAACAAAACACCAAATGCTCTGAATACACCCATTTTGCTCTTTCTGATCTTTGATTAAAAAAAGATGTTTTTTCCTCAATCATATCTTTACTCTCTGTAGTGGAAATTTTATGATTTTTGCAGCTATTTTGTATGGCATTAGGCATTATGAAATCCAATTCCTTGTGTGGAATATTCACAGATACCACAGTAGTTGCACTTTAAAATGTCAATGAATTAAAATATGGGGAAAGATGAAACACTTTGCTGTGTTTGTTTGCTATATTCTGAAGTTTAGGGAATGTGTTTATGAGTTGAAAGCCTCATGAAAAGGTAATGAACTTTGTTTCTAATCCAGCTTTGTGGAAATCTTACTTGGAATACCTATTATTTCAGGCTACACGTCCCTTGAAAAAGGTGCTGAGAATTATAAGTTTTCTTCTTTCATATAGAATGCTTTATCTTATTTTTTGCTGGCCTCTTTATGCTCAGAAAAGAAGGTAATAACAAAACCCAGTGTTTTTTCCCCCTTTTCATCAAATTGTCTGCTTTAGGCTGAGTTTCTACAACCATTGCTTTATGAAGGGTAGCTCCTGTCTCATCAGGAATCCTCCAGAAATAGTGCAATTGCTGGTAACTCGGTTGGATTCTCAGGAATAGCAGTTTGCTGTAGTTCCTGTATCCCACACTGGATTTATGGCCATCCACAGTAGCTGTGTGTACATTTAAAGCAGTAAATTAAATGAACCTGGAGCTGTTCTCAGAGTGAAGGCAAATGGCACTCGATGGCCTGTGTCCATGTCTCTAACCTCTGTTACCTCCCAAATTGGGTGATTGCATCAAAATTTCCTTTTGGAATTTGGCCTTGTGCCCCAAGCAGGTCTAAGAACCATTTGGGTAAGTATTATTTAGCTAAAGTTGAAATTTAGCGAGAGCTAGAAACACGTAAAGGACTAAAAATTTAACAGTAGAGGTGGTGAAGATCCATTGCTCTGGAGTATTCTCTGGTGCTGGTGTAGCTGTGGGCACAAGGATCTTTCCTAAAGCACACATAGCCAAGTGCCTTCCTCTCCCTTAGATCACAGATCTGTGATTGCACTGCTGCAGGTGGTGCTAGATGGCAGTAGCTTTGCTTTTGGACGGAAACTAATGACAAATGCTTTTCTAATTTTCTCATGAATAGCACTTGGATGATTGACATATAGCAGGGCTGACACAGGAAAAAAAGGAAACTGAGATGGTGTTTCGTTTTGTTTGCAGTAAAAGCATATGTCCTGTTCTGCAAAGTTGAAAATGAAGTACTAACTTAAGGGTACATGTAGTCGAATGATCATCTTAAATGCAGCACACCTGGCCCTCTAGCACATGAGAAATATCCATGTTGACCTCATTCCATTTCCGTCCTCAAAAAAAACCCTGCACTGGACGATAGACATTTTTCCACAGCTCTGATTGAAAGTTTCATGCATATAGAGTGCTGATTTATCTGGGGGGAGAAGGGAGAGGTAATTAGTATGTACTTTGATGAGTGTGTAGCCAGATGCCTTCTGGACACAGACTGACTTAGGGGTTTATGCTGTGCCTCATTCATGACATAGCCTGACATGTGATGCTTCCTCTTTATGCCTCTAGTTTAGGCCAGCATCCACCTTTGCTTATACTTCTTTTACTGTCTTAGATGACCTTTTGTGGCTCTCATGATACCTACTTTTATTTAAGACTGATTACTCTTACTTTATGGACATTTCTTTCATTGGTCCCAAATGTATAACTTAGCTGGCTCTTACTCTTTCTGACATTTTTTTATTCATAGCACAGTTATTCTTGCTGCAGGCTGCTCAGTTATGTGATTAAAGACTAATCATGTTGAACTCAAAGACCTATCAAGGGCTGGAAGAATAATGACAGGCAGAAGAAACCAAATAACCTAACCAGTGGAACTGGACAACTTGGCTGCTCCAGAAAATCATCCAATGGCCAGAGGAAAGATTGGCCCTGGAGTGAAACCCACCAAGATGAGTTGGTGGGGAAAGACAAAATGTGGGGAAAGAGAGGGGTCAAGGTGGATTGAGGAGGAACAAAAGTAAAAAAGAAAAAAAAGAAAAGAAGGAAAAGGGGAAGAAGGGGCCAACTGAGTGCAAAGTTCAGCAACTTGTCTGACAGAGCCCTGTGCTTGATGAGCATTGTCTGTCCTCTATTCTATTTAAATCTGATTTCTGCCTTCTGACTGCCTTCTGTGTGGTTGCACTCTCTGCTTAGGGTGTGCATGTGTGAATGCTTGCAGACCTTAACCCACACTAGCTGGGGAACATGAGAGGTCTGTCGGCATCTGGAGTGAGCTGTGAACCTCAGGTGCTCATGGGTGCCACAAGTCAACAACTGGAGCAGGGCAGGGGCACTGGTGGCTGCTCCTGGAGAGATGGAGAAGGCCAACAGCAGCAGTGACGCATATATCATGTGTGCCATACTGCTCTAGCAGACTCCAATCCCAATCAGCTGGAGAGGAGGAATAGGACTGGGCCACCCATGCTGTTTGTGTTGAACTGAGGGCTGTGTGCGTGCAAGTGGGTTCTAGGAAAGGCAGTGCTTTCTCTCTGCATCAACCTGTGTGGCTGGACAGGTGTGTGGCGTGAGTGCACACACACTGTCAGGAGTAGGTGCTCAGCCTCTCTACAGCTTGCACCTGTGGAGAGGGAACCACAGCAGCCTTGCATCCACCTGTGGGACTGGGACAGCTGTGGGACTGGGACAGCTGTGGGACTGGGACAGAAGGAGACTCACTGGTTCCCAATGCCCATCAGGTTCAGCTACCTCTAATACAGACAAAGCTTTCTTCTCGCCAAAACCCATGAGCACCATTAACTTTGATGGATTCCTTTCCACCTTAGTAAATTATCTTCTGTTCACTCCTAACTCACTTTTACCTGCCACTCTTTGTGCTGGAGACTCAGTGATTTGTGACCTTCTTACTGCCCTGATAAGGTCTCTGATCCTGTATTTCAAATCGTTATCTAAACTGCCTTATTTTCTGTCTGGTCTTTCCTCCTTACCTCTCGTCTTCCCTTTTTGAAGAAAATTGCTGATGTTTAACCATACAAATAAATAAATACATTTATTAAGGAAAGGAAAGAAGCAGAAAACCTCTGCTGAGGGTATTGGGCTATAGCCTGTATCTACAATATTTTACTGGAACAATTTCATTATAATTGTGATTTTTTTTTTTTTAAATTTGTTTCAAATTCTGATTTAAATTCTCTAATATTCCCTATGTACTGTTGGTCATTTGAACTGAACACTGCAATGTATAGAAAGAATGCATTAATTCTTACTTGTAGACTACTACTTAACTTTTGAACAGCTGGGCTCCTTCCCAGCTGTTCAAAAGCCAAATTCTGGCTCCTCAGAAGCAGTAATGTGTAAATTTAATCATAAATCAATTTAAATAGATTGCCTTTGATAGAGTAACAACATCTGAAGTGGAAAGTTAGCATCTAACAAGAATATCTATTGCCTTTAAGACAAAAGTGAATCCTGAATACATATCAGCCTTTCTGAATGGATTTATTCGCAGAAATAACGTGGCATAAAAGTGAAACATCAAGACTCATGACTAAGTGAAAAAATAAAAGTGATCTGGAAATGTTGAGCAGAAATTTCACTGTGATGAAACTTTTTTCATGCTTGACTATTTAACCCAGATTCCATATATTCATAGGGAAATGTAAGATTGTTTAGTGAATTCACTGAAAGATGTGTGGGTCACATGAACTAAGTAAAGCATGTCAGACTTCTGTGTAAAGTTCTCAATCAGATATCAGAAGCTTTATTTTCTGCCTGAGAGCTAAATTGCAGCATTTTGCTCCAGTGATTGGTTCCAGTGACTAGACACAAAGTTAATTTCACCAAGCTTGGACTATGAGGTTCTGAAGGGAAGAGACAGAAGGACTGAAACCCTGCTGGATCTGTGGGAGAAAAAATAATTGTAGACTCTGGGTTAGCACACCAGGAATTTAATTGAATACATCAGCTTATTTCAGAAAGGATAATAGGAATCCAAACGAAGATAACGCCTTTCAGATACACCTGTCAGAATTTCCAAAATAGTAAGATTGCCCCTGGCCGTGATTTGATCTTTATGGAAAAATGTATATGTATTCTTTCTGGTGACTTTTTAAAGTGGTTTCAACATATCTGCTGTTATGTTTTAGAAAATTCACCCTGAGTGAAGT
This sequence comes from Arenaria interpres, assembly GCA_013399435.1. Classification (NCBI taxonomy): domain Eukaryota; kingdom Metazoa; phylum Chordata; class Aves; order Charadriiformes; family Scolopacidae; genus Arenaria; species Arenaria interpres. Next base: position 62,123 of record VXAK01000087.1, read on the forward strand.
TGTCGAAGTCATAATAAAAAGCATTTAGCTGAGATACTGCATTTCAGCATGCTCATAATTCATCTCCATATGCACTGCAGGACCCTTTTCTTTCTTTATTTTTTTTTAACCTCTACTGCTCAGACTAGTGCATAAATTTTGCTTATTATTTGAGAGATGTTATTAACTTATTTTTGTGTTCTCTGAAAGACTTGTTCCATATGTGATCACATCAAATAATTTGATTGGAAAAATAAACAGGACAAAAAAGAGACAGAAGAGGAAGGTTGAAAATGGGAAGGAAAGGCAAACAAGGAATTGGAAAGAGCACAACCTTAGAAGGGGAGAAGGAAAACTAAAACTGAAGAAAAGAAAGAGGTGATGAAAGAGAAGATCAGATTGCTTAGTAAGAGAGAAAGAAAAAGTGGTCCAAGCAGAGTCAGTGGAATGAAATCAGAGGTTAGGGAAAGCAAAAGGGAAAAGTCTGAAAAGAAGTGTAAAGGGACAGAAATTTACCAAACATCTTATTTAAAACAACTTTCATATGAAAGCTGTAAATGTGAGGTTTTACACAAATGCAGCTGTGTGACTTCTACAGCCAAAAGGACTAGTTTGGCAATCTTGATAATCTCTTTAGTATAAAATGTTGTTTTTTCCTGAATGAGTTCCTGGTTTAATAGCATTACGGAAAAAAAGCCAAATATGTTAACTTAAAAAGTTTGTAGCAGAAGCTCCAACAAAAGTCTTGGCAAATTTTTTCAAAGGTTTATTACACTTATTTTTACATCTATTTTGGTCTAAATTTGTCTAACTTCAACTTTAGTTCAAACCCCTCTCAAGCAGATTGAAGAGCCCTCTGCCAAATTTCTGTCCTTATGAGGTACTTAGGCTTAGATGAAACCATTTCTATGATAAGGAAAATGGTTGAAGTTTTCTGAGTCTTATTATAAGGCATTTTTCAAAACCTATTTCATGACTCCCTTCTTGCCTTGGCGTTCATTCTGCCTGCTTGTTAATACACTTGTTCAGATGGACACGGTAGTCTTGCAGCAGGCAGAGATGACAGGCTCTTGGGGTTTCTACTTAGCATCCTCCAGCTTACACACCTGAAGACAGCACTAACATTTTGGCCAAGGATTTAGGTGTGGCCCAAAGGCTGCTGGAGACAGTACTGGATCTAGGATTTGGGTTACAAGGTTGGGTGACTGTGGCAATGGTTTTAAGCGTCGCTATTGACTAAGTAAGTCAAGGGAGAAGCAGTTCATGTTCATTTACACGTGCACCTGTACATCATGTTGCCTTCCCAAATCCTTCACCTAGGCATCCATTCTGAAGTAGCAATGCTAGAAGTATGGCATCTAGACTTTATCCCTGAATAGACAGATGTCTTTTTCCTTGGGTATTTGTTTTGGTTGGTGTCAGGTTGACAAGTAATCTACAGCACTGTATGGCATTGATGATATTCTCTTTGTCAACAAACTTTTGTTGTCAGAATCAATTAGTTAAACTAGTTTAACCATAACTTTTTTTTTCATCACCTGTTGCACATCTTTAACTGTTAACTTCCTCTGAAGTATTTAGCTGGTCTGGTTTCAGCCATTATATTTATTTTCATCAGAATTGCTGATATCAATCTGAAAGACATACAATTACCCAATCAGCCTAGCTAGCCTGTAAGATGGATGCCTCAAATGTTGCACGTCTCCAGCACTCTGAATTCTCCAGAAGGTTCTCAGACTGAAAATCACTGTTCCTGGCTCAGTAAGCTCACTGGCTGTCAGTTCAAAGCTCCTCATATAGGCTGTCATGCCCAGTCTTAGTCATCATTGCTATTGTACCCTACTGAGTTACTATTAAGTTACTCTCATTGTCTTCTAGTATTTTTGTCAAATGAAGAACAGAAATTTAGAATATTTATGTCTGTCATTTAACTGACAGTTCTATAGTTTCCATTTGTTGTGGCCATTAACATTAACAGAATTTCTCTTCTTTCTCTTAAACATAAATGTCTTGTATTCTTTTTAGCCCTGTTTGCCTTAGATTTTGTCTTTTCTACTTCTTTTGTGTGTGAATTCCCTACAGATATGTCTTCAAAAGTTCTAATTTTAATTCCCAGTTAAGTAGATTTAACAAGCTGTTATCCTGTAAAGTCTGCATATGATCACATTCTGATAGCCACCACTATCCTCTTTCTTCCTTCTGAAATACATCCTTCACTTAAGCATGTTTTTGCTGTAAATAAGTGAGGTTTTTTTGCACCAAGATTATTTTTATAACTCCCTTGTCATGCATTGTCTTTACAGAAGAACCAGAGCCAATCTTTCAGCTGCATTTCACATGAGAGTAAGGATGGGAAATTGCTCAGGTTTCTGAGCAGAACAGGAGAGAAACAATGCCCATGAAAACAAAATTATGGATGAAGCATCCTTTTGCACAGCTGAAGCATGAGGCAGCTTTCAGGCCAGAACAAGGAGAAGATGGAATAAGGAACTTTTGCATGGAAATCTCTCTGGCAGAGGTACCCACATCCTGGGAGGTGAACAAGGGTGTATCAATATTTCTTGGGCTCACATGACAGTGGTTTTAGGCATGTTCAGCCCCCCAGCTATCCTCTTCCAGCCTCCCTTGGAAACGCTGTGGTGCCAGACTCGGTCAAATGGATGTTTCAAGGCTGATATGGTAAGGATGGGGGGAAGTAGAATAAGCTGTGCTCCCGTTGTTGTTGCAAACTTGCTCTCCACCTGCAGGATGGAAAAGTTGTTGGGTGGGGTGGTTTTGGGCTATGTGAAGAGTTGAAGGCAAGTCATTTGGAGCACAAAGTGTCTGCTTGTTCCCAGTCAGCAGAACAGGGAAAACTGCTCTTACTGGGATAAGCAAAGAAAACCCGAGTCTATTCTTAACTCTCACTGTGAGACACGCAGGGTGAGATGCACAAGAAGCTTGGAGGTTTTCTTCATTTTCTTTCCAACATCAGTATCTGCTAATGTTCTAAACTGTTGTTTTACAGGGAAAACTTATTGATGTTTCTATTAATTTTCTATTTATTTTGTGTTTTTGACCAAAAAACCCACATAACCAACCCAGAAATAAAGAGGTAGATTGTAAATGTAAGGTTCCTGCTACCTGATATTGCTCATCTACAGAGTAATATTCCCACTAGTGAATCTCAGAGGCAATTATAAAACATAATTGTATGTGCAGATGAAGAAATCAAGTACCTAGTATATAGAGAAGGAGTGAAAAGTGCTATGCTGTGCAATCAAGCACTACCAGAGTTTAAGCTGTGTAAACCGGTCTTTTGTAACAAGTTATCATAAAAAAAGCAATTAGCATAATTTCTCATTCATTTTAAAATGGAAAGACCCGCATGACATTTACAATGTGCCCAGTCAAACAGCCGTTTGACTATAATGATTCAGGAAGTGAAATAGGGGTCTTTTTATTACTTTATGTTAAACATGTCAATTTCAATTTGGAAGGGAAATTGGCTGTAATCCACATATGATACTCATACATTTAGTGTTGTAGCAAATAAGTAGATAGATTTGGCACACCTTTGAGGAAGCTAGAGAAAGTGCTTTCTAGTAGATTTGGTATAAAACCAAATTAATTTCATCTCATTATTCTTGCCAGAGTGCATAAAAGTCTTCTTTTTTTCTTCTGAAACATGAAATAAGAGTGGATGAGATAAAAATTGCTCCGACTGAGAAAGAAAGTGCTTTTTGGATGAGTAGAGCATTACTGTTAGCAGTAGAGAACCATCTCAAATAAAGCAGTGGGTAGTTTCCAAAATACAATGTACCATTTGTGATGAAGGCGGGTAACATAACCCATCTGGGAGAGGGGACAGAAGGCAAGGTAATTTGGAAAATAATGGCATACGGCAAATGACCCCTGTTACAACTCTCTGGATTTCACTGGGTTAATTCTAACAATGACTAGTCTAAAACCTTAAGACCACTGGAGGTCTGCTCTGCAGGAAACATGAGATAGTCTTCATCTCCTTCCTCAAGTTGCAGAAGGTCTGCTCTGTGACAGACTGAGTTGGACTGACCAAGCCTTCATGTCTGTGTAGCAATTTTCACCTGTACAAAGCAGAGTCTAAGTTCTCCCAGAACCAGAAATACAGGTGCCAGTTAACTATTGTTTCTCAACACATATGTCTGCAAAGCGAGATCAATAGAGTATAATTAGAGAGATTCATCCCTGAATAGATATGCAGCAAGCAACTTCCAAATGTATACCACACTAAGTACTCACTGACACTAAGAGGCTAACAAAATAGATAAGATGGCACTATAGGTCATCCAGCTTTCATAAATAAACAGAAAATCCTTACACAACAGTAGCTGTTGGCTAGGGCAAAGCAGTCAGTCAAGGTCTGACTGGTAGAAACACATCAATCTATCACTTGATCAGAAGGCCTTGCTCAGCTGATGAAGCTGATTAAGCAATCACCTGGTAAGGTTATAAAAGAGCCTCCTTCTCCTTTACTAAACCTATGGTCTGGAACAGCAGGAGGGAAATGACAGAGCTGATGGAGAGGCTGCAGGTAGCCTTCATCTGGTGAAGTGTCTCCAGAGCGGGTGGAAGAGAGACAGGCCGAATGGTCAGAGGTGCGTTTAGCTTCTGTTTCATTGCTAACTCTTTACTGTATCTCTTAAGGAAAGTATAGCTTTTCAGAAATTCTATGCAAAGCTTATCTGTGTGATGTGTTTTACTCCTGTGTATTTCTGACGAGGTAAACCGTGAATCTACAGTCCTCTGAGTCTTATGCTATGCTTTCTGAAGTATCAGTGCTGGAACCTAGACACCCCATGGGGCTTTGGAAATCAGGCAGGATGGGCACCCCGTCTATGCAAGCTCAGACGATTCTGTGTCATTATAAAGTCTGACTCCTCTGATTACAAAAAAAAAAAAGAAAAAAAGGCAAGATCTATTCTGTGAGAAGGCCTTTAGAAACTTTGCACTTTTTCATATGCAGTTCTAGTTGCTGCTTTTCTACAGCCTAACTCCCAACAGTGTCTTCTGTCTCATTAGATAAAGAGCATCCAAAAGGATCTATGGCTTGGGATTTAGACTCATTTGACTTCACTGGGAGGATGCATTTGCTTTTTGATCGGAAAGAGTGTTTGTGTTTTGCTCCTTTTCTGGAAGTCAGCTGAATGTAAATTTAGGGCCTCTTTCAGCTGGAAACCAGGAGGTGTTTCCCTGAAATGAGGGTGGTTGCAGCAGTTTAAATCCCTTTGTGGAAACTAAATGTTTCAGCCCAGATTCCACTTCACATTAGCAGCACTGAGAGCAAAATTAAGGTTTGGTTTAGATCACTAAGAGAGAAGCACTTGTAAGTATCCCTGAATACAAGACTGTGATGAAACTATACCAGTAGCTCGGCAGCCTTGAAGGAGCAAAGCCAAAAATACTGCTGCAGCTGTCCTGCTGATCAGCTTGTACTTATTCAAAACCGTGCAGATCTGACATTTAGTACAGAAATAACCATTTCCCAGTTCATTCACAATTACATGGGGGAGTTGGGTAAACTTTGCAATGTGTGCTTGTAAATAAACCTCCTTATCCCTGGAGTGAAGCATTTCTAATAAGTAATTAATTGAAGATTAAGTTCTACATCTTGAAAATATTACAATTTTGCAAGAGCTGACCATTATCCATATCCTGGGTTACTTCCATGTCTGTCTCATTTGCTTAAGCAAATTCACCGTTTTGAATCCAGATCACATTATGTGTTCTGGGATCAGTACCTTTTCTAACCTTATTATGCAATGGAAATTACCTTCTTGACTGCCACGTGAGGAAAAATAAGTTGCACTTTTGAGCAGAGGCACTGAGCAAAAGTTGCAGGATATCAGGGTTGAAATATAGTCTTGTTATTACAAATAGACATTTCATTAACTTTCCTTTGCACTGGGGTATTTGTCAGTCACCAGGCATCTTTCTTGTTATTTCTGTACAACTTTGCTGCTTGTATGTGACTTCTTTTTTGCAAATATATTTCAAAATAATTCTTTGTCACCTAAGCACAACTGTCTTCTGTTACCTATTAGGCTGTAATAATACCTGTGTATTTCTACAGCCCATTGTTTCTACTCTGTCTTTATTTCTTTTGAACTGTGTTGGTTCATGGTTGAAAAGGGGGAGCAGGACTGCCAAGTACGGTGTTTTCCCTTTCATTTATCTGGTCAGCATTCCCTCTTAAACATTTCTCTGCCCTACAAGTATCAGTTTTTAAAAGAAACAGAGAGGCTGCGGGATGATGAAGACATAGACGTGCACCCAGTGACCTCCAAGAGCTGACCAGGAATGTACTTTACCGCAGGTGCTAAAAGAACAGCCCTTTCCCTGTCAGTAGTGCTTAGACTTGTGCACTTCCCATTTTTTTCCTTTTTCAAAGTCCATCTTAAAAAAAGGGAAGTAGGTGATCTAAGATCTTGAGAATTCTTCTTCTTTTTTCAGGTGACCATCCCTTAACCCAAAATATGTCCATGCACCAGGCTGTAAATCTGTATCTAACAGCAGAACCTACAACTGGTGAGGGACTTACTACAAGTGAGGGGCTGATCTCATCAAAGCCAATAGGGCTGCGGTATTCAGCATCTCAGTTTTTATGCACAAATGACTCTAAGCCACCCAAGTGTTATATCCAAGTATTCAGACTTTGCTTAATCTTTTTTGTTTTCAAAGATTGTGTTCTCATCTCAGTTGAAGTTCAAAACCATTGAGCTACTGCTTTAATAACTGTCAAGAACCTAAAGGATAATTTTTACTTTTAGTTTCAGTTACTCAAGGACACTGATCAGCTGTTTCAAAGACTCTGTGCGTTTTTGTGTATGTGACAGTGCAGAAAATGTTTCTGTTATGTCAATTCTGACGCCATCTGCTTATCTGGAAAAGAAAAAAAGCCCTCAAATGCATTAAGAAATTACAAAAATACTTTGGGTAAAAAAGGATAAATGATGGATTCAGAGTACAGCCAGATTAGAGTGTTTACTCTATAGGGCTTTCCTAGTGTCTGAAGTCTTAATCAAAACCAATGTTACAATTTTTCCAATGTCAGGGCAATATATACACTGCAATAATATATGAAATAAAAATGTATGCAACGTTATATGACAAATATTCCACTTTGCTCTTAATAAATAGGTAAGCAGTAGGCATAGAGAATCGATTCTAAATAGGTTCCAGGATGTATACACATTTCTTAGCTTTTGACCTGGAAGACTGTTTTCTTGTAAAGGATTTTGAAGACTGAAGCATGTGTATATCACAATGGAAGACAGCTGTATAGAATGAGACAACATAATTAAATGACAGCAAAGATTACTGTGTAATCAGAAGGCCTGTTCTCCTTACTTACATGAAATATTTATTTTGTGGGAAGCCGCTTTGTTGACCTATCTTTTTCAGTCTTTCCAGACTAAATTGTGTTACTGGGTATTTGCCTCTGCTCATCAAAGGTATTATTCAAACCTAACTTTATTTTTTCTCTGCAAGACTCCTTCTGTCTTACTCTGAGTTACCCTCTCATCATGTTGTTGACTTGGAGATACTTCTTATTTTGCTTTTTTCATTTATCCCTAAAATCCATTTCCTTTTGGCTTTTTTTTTTATCTGTCTCCATTTTGTGATATTTCTTCAACATCTCTACATTTCTTCTACTCAATCTTTTTTATTCTTATCTGATGATTTCAGTGACTAGTTCTTCAATCAATCAAAACTTCTTTTGCTCTCTACCTAGATAACGCTTTTTCTGTTTGTTTGAAATGTCTTTAATATCTTTAAATGAATGCACTTGCAACTCCCAGCTTTCTGCTTACCTTAAATGCATTTCTTTGATGTATCCTTCAGTCCCAGTTCATTTAAAGCTTTCTACAGCAGTGTAGGACCTATATGGTGACATGTGAAGTGTGCCAGTCCAGAGGAATAGGGAAGCATTAAACTTAGACTTTATCTGAAACAATTTGTTTCAGTTGCACATGGTGGATTTAGGCTAAAGAAAGGTAGCACTCATACTTTACAGCACAGGCCTATGTCCTGAGTCCTTTCTCTGCCTCTGCATAGCAAGTGTGTGCACTGGCATGTTCTTCAGGGTTATTGCAGAGGTACAGAATAGCTGTGTGTACATGGACAGCATGTTTGCTTGCGTTGAGAGTGCATGGAAGGGTTCCCTTGCATGTGCATTTAATGACTGTGGCCTCTTCGTATGTCTCCATCTGCGTGGGATCTAGACTCTGTGTAACTCTCCAAAGGTAGCCTTCCTTTAAAGAAAGAAATGACGATGCCTATAACTATTTCCTAAAGAGTGCCACAAGAGTTGAAATATCTCCCAGGAGGCAGAAACAAAGATTAAGTATCTTTCTATTGAAAAAGTCAAATGCCATTTCTCTTGCACACAAAACAGCCTATCTGCTAGAATGGGTGAGGACAGAATCTGTTTTTCTTCTGAAAGCTCTTCTGGGAACATGATACTGTTGGAGACAGAGGGAACAAGGTAAAGGAAGACTGTCTGCATCAAAAAGTTCTCTGTGAGAGAAGATTTCTGGGTGTTACTCATCACAGAATGGTTTGGGTTGGAAGATCATCTAGAAGATCAACCATGTGCAGGGACATCTTCCACAAGACCAGGTTGCTCAAAGCCCTATCCAGCCTGGTCTTGAATACCTCCAGGGATCCACAGCTTCTCTGAGTAACCTGTTGCAGTGTCTCACCACCCTCACAATAAAGAATTTCTTCCTAACATCTGATCTAAATCTACCCTCTTACAGTTTAAAACCATTATCCCTTGTCCTATCACTACACTCCCTGACCAAGAGTCCCTTCCCATCTTTCCTGTAGGCTCCTTTTAGGTACTGGAAAGTTGCTATAAGGTCTTCCTAGAGTCTTCTCTTCTCCAGGCTGAGTAACCTCAACTCTTTCAGCCTGTCTTCACAGGAGAAGTTCTCCATCCCTCTGATCATCTTTGTGGCCCTCCTCTGGAGGACCTCTAACAGGTCCATGTCCTTATGCTGCGTGCCCCAGAGCTGGATGCAGTACTCTAGGTTTAATAAGAGTAGAGTCGCTGCTCTTATAAAATTTCTTTTTTTCTGAGAAGAGAAATTCCCTTTGGCTGTCTCTTGAGGACTAAAAACTTTGACTTTTGTTTATGCTTTACTTTTTTTACTGTTGTGGCTAAGTACATAGGAATCTTCAATCAGTCTCCATTGTATTAGCTACAGCTCTCCCAAAGAGAGAAACTGCAAGTACTTGAATCCAGTCAGTGAGTACTTTTGGCACAGGGGTTGTCATAAGCTAGCAAGCAGACCAAGCAGGAGAGCTGTAGGATTCAGCCATTGCACAACAAAGACAGAAGACAATTTTGAGCAATGACGGTTGGCCTCAGGCTTGCATGTACTTCACAGGGTACCCTTGGTGACAGTCTTCTGTGTAAAGCCTGCAGATCTGTGGGACCATGGTGCAGTTTTTTCCTGGCCCGCATTCTGTGAAAATGATGATGCAGGAGGGAGAACTATTATGTAGTGGGATTTTGCCCAAGCACGGTATGAGAGTGCATTCAGGGTGTACATCCAGGCCCTGAAGCTGGGAGGCACTCAGTAGTCACAGCTAGAAATGAAGGAGGAGGACAGAGGGCTGCATTCAGTTTAAAAATCCTGATTTATTACAGAATGTAAATCCTAACACACTGATACTCATTATCTAATGGCAGGTGTTTGAAGAGACAGCTTGTTCTAGTCTGCTCTGACCCACAGGCCCTGTCTATATTCTCATGTAGGGGTTCAAAGCTGTTTGTGCCTGTGATGTTATGCTCCCTGCATGCTCTGCATTTCCGTTTTAGAGACTATGATGTAAATCATCATGCAGTTGGGCAGTCAGCAGAAGTCCTCCCTTCTAGGGCTTTCAATGTGCTTCTGTCGCAGACAGTCGAGCAGCTGAGATTTTGTACTCTTGGCAGAGCTTTTTCTCTCCCATTGCAGCAGGACAGCAGCAAGTTCAAAAGTTGAGCCCAAGGCTCTGCTGCATAAAAGCTCATTAGTTCCATAGCTGATAACTTTTCTATATGACTGGCATACAGAGGTCTGAATTCTGTCACTTTCTGTTGGCTTTGAGTGTGGATGTTGAAAACACAAAGGCTTACAAATACTTCCAGATCCAAGTCAAGAGCAGCAAACCTTCCATAAACCTGTTTATTCTGTTAAAAGGAGCCGTGCACATTCCCAAACTACTCAAAAGCCATGCACCCTTTTTGTATGTGGATGTTCAAAATGTTACTCTGACCCTTAAATGCGATTTTCTTTGCTTCCCACAAAGCAGTATGTGCCCAAGCTTGTCTGCTGACTGTAAAGCTTGTGCTTGGTGACTTACTGTCATCCCTCTCTTCCTGTGAGAACTGGAAACTTAAAACAATTGCAGCTTAGTCCTTCTGCTCTGTTACCCTCAGCAGCCCAAAATATTTGCTGTCATTCAGATCACCTCACTTTGCACTTTGTCAGGATACACATCCAAACTGCACATCGTACACAATTTTGGGAGAAGGAGAATTGGCAAACAAAAGAAATTAAACTGAGCTGCAGAAACTGTGTTTATTATGTCACCATCAAAAGTTTATGGGAACAAGGTGAAAGGAAGCGCACAACAGGTTTGCTTTCAAGGTCCATTCATACTGACTTTTTTTTTGAGTCTTAGAGAAAGAGCAGTCTAGCCTGTCCTTCAGTTGCAGCTGTAATCACAACTATAAATAACTGTTTAAAATCAATTCCAGGAAAATATCACATATTTGGAAAGAAGGGAAATGCTCCTTTGCACTTCTGCCTTGCATGGGAGCAAAACTGAAATATGAACAAGAATGCAATATATATCACTTCATCATGTTGATCTGAAAATGTCTGAGTTCATGGGGATGCTGTGTCACCCAAAAGAAAATCTACTTCCACAAACAAGATAAATCAAGGAAATGCAAAACTGAAGAGAAATAAATAGACCATTCTCACCAAGATGTCCAAGTGTTTTAGGGAGACTGCACTGAGTGGAAAAATCAAGGGACATAAAGCAAGCAAGCAGGTGTTCTGTAGTACCAAAGAGAAGGAATGAAATTGTGTTCATAATTTGGCTTCTGAGCCAAGCCAGAAAGGAGATCCTGGCAATGGTGCATATCAGTTCTGATGAGAGAACTTCAGAGGACATCTTAAAGATCATAGTCTTTATCAGAGAGACGGGGTGGTGTTTTGAGGCATGTAATCTAGATTCCCTGAGAAACCCATCACTTTAATGTTTCTTCCTCTTAATAAATACTGTTTACTAGTAAATAGCAGTGAGACTGAATTTCTGGTGCCTCTTAACTGTCTGTAAAGGAGAAAAACCATAAGAAAATATATGCACGATATCGATTACAATAAATGAGACACTTTGGCAGGTGTAAGGACTGACACAAATTTACACATGCTTCTGAGTGTTGCTTTTTAAATGACATGATGACAGTCATGCAGTTATAAACAAGATGAAGCTCCTATCTGAGAGGTGATACAATGTGCATGGATTAATTTCCTATAAGTACTTGTCATAGCAGTTACATCTGGATTTTTTATAAATTAATCAGACTTTAAATTAAAGACTGTAGGCTTTAGAAGGGAACCTCTGGTATCTGAAGAGATTTTAGTAAGAAGTCTGGGTCTCAAAAAAAGGAAATTGAAAACCAGCTGAAGTTTCCTATTGTAGTCACAATCCACGGGGAACAGTTTTTCTCCTGTACTTACCAGTCAACTTAACCTTCTCTTCAAGTTAACACCAGACACAGGGCCTATGAAAGGTGCCTTCTCTTTTTCAGTATTAGCTATCTATCTTCTGGATTGGCAGCAATGAAGACAAAGCCAGACTCTTGGAGCCTCGTGTTTAAAGGACAAGAGGCAGTGGATACAACCTTGGATACGGCAACTTGTCTTTTTTTTTTTTTTCTTTCTTTAGTACAGGAGTGGATCTATTCAAAATGCGACTGTAGATGATCTTGAGCAACCTGCTTTTACTAGATTTTTCTATGAACAGAAGGTTTGAATAGATGAGTAAAGGAGATTCCCTTACAACCTGCATAGTACTGTACTTCCTAATAAATAGTTAAAATATGAGGAAGTTACAATCATTTACCTGAATCAAGTGGTGAAACTGCTTGTTTAAATATTCTTTAACATCTGAAAATGTCCTCTTTATTAATCTATTAAAGCTTTCTTTTGGAAATAGCATGTCATTAATTGCATTGCAGTGTCATTTTCCAGTTTAACAGAAGAGTCGGTGGCAGTTCCTTGTGACAGGGAACAGTAATAAAAACATTTGTTTTTCTAGTTAAAGTATCTGAGAGTCACTGTAATGACTCTGACAAAATGTCTGTTTAGCTCTGCGTTGTCATGATGAAAGTAATAAATAACAAGAATATGAGAACAGGAGAAGTGCTTGCTGGAGGCTGGGATGTTATCATGGGTTGATCATGTAGTTGATTCAGAAGCACTGTCCTAGAAGATTTTTTTCTTGCACGCGTTCAGTCACTTTCACAAACATGTAAAATTTTACATTCACAGTTTCTTACGCTAAGCAGCCCACAGCTTTTTGTACACTATGTGAAGAATCACCTCCTTTTAGCTGTTTTGGACATGCATTCTGAAACTTAATGGCTTATGGTTTTGGTACTGGAAGGGGCAGGGAAACATTTACCTTTCCCATAGCATCTGTGATTTCACAAATCACCGTTTTATCTTCCCTCTCCATAGTGTTTGTTCCAGGCTAAGCTGTGCTAGGCTATTATTTATGTAAATACGTGTGTGTGTGTGATGTTTTGAGAAAGATGGTGACCATGGCTGGGAGATAGTGTTGGTGCCTACTCAGCAAAGAAAGGGTGATGTGAATAGACTTAATTCTCAGAAGTTGGCAACTGCCAATTACTTGTATATTTGTATTTATTTCCTGAAGCCAGGGAGGAGGTATTTCCAAGCCCATGAGCCTCCTAAACTTATTTCATTGAGAGACTTCCTCTGTATTAGTACAATTTACAATCTCTGAGGAACCATTGAATCCTGCGTGTGCTGGCTTCACAGCAGTGGTCTTTGCTTTACAGCATCAGACAGGCTTTCCTGTAAATAAAACAAATGCCTGTTTATCATGAATTAAAGCATCAGAGTGAGAATTTAATCTACTGACT
>VXAK01000087.1:75347-115053 GCA_013399435.1 Arenaria interpres
AAAAAAAAAAAAAATATCAAAAATAAACATAAAGCTTTGCTCTATGCTTACAAAATAAGGACCTTTCCAGCATTTCTAATGTCTCTGTCAAAGTCCTTGCCTCCTTTCCTCTTCTTTTGATCTGTCTTTTCTCCTCTTTTTCTCCTTTAGTACACCTTTTCCCCTCTCTCCTTCCCTCCCGTGTTGTGCCTTAACTTGCGTATCCCTCTGCTCATGCAGTGGACTAGATATAGTCCAACATCTGGACTAAATCTTAAATCTCTTAACCCCCACCCCAGATTGTCTTTTTTATTTGTTACAACCAAGAGACTTTTTTTTTTTTTTTCCCTAAACATGCTTCTTTTGTAGCACCCATACTTAGGGACCGGGACTTCAGTTTAGATTTTTCTTTTTCTATCCCTGCATGATGAATGTGAGCAGGTAAAACATAGTAATGAATTTTGTAAACAAAGGGCATGCCAAATATGTTGATTCATTACAGCTTATACTGCAGTAAGCTAAAATGTGAAGCACTATGATGCCTGAAATGAACAGGAACTTTCTGACATTTTTTCTCCTTATAACAAAGTACAATTAATTAATTCTATAATGATAGAGTAAATAGAAAACGTGTGTGCCTTTCTCTGTAGATCATGATTATTTTTTTTAGGATAGGATGCATGGTTAAAAAGCATGCCCTTTGGCAGATAATGGTGAAATCTGGAGTTTTTTTCTTTTTGGTCATTGAGCAAAAAACTGTGATATCTTTAAGAGCAAAGGAAATATAATTTCTTTTGTTGGCTCAGGCTCAACCTGGAAGTGCCACAGGACAAGATGGATGAGGGGAGCTGTAATGAGATACATAGCTGTTTATTTCTAGGTCACTTACTTGAATCTGATCCAGGTCAATACAACCTGAAATTTCTTGCAAATTGATAGCTGATTAGTTAAACATGAAATGAGTTGGCATTGCCCCTATTACATTACAATTTCTTTATCTTCCTTAATTTTTGAAGCTGAAATGACAGACATTGCACAAATAAAAGCAACTGTTGGTATAAGTTTTGGTGGAATTGGATGGATTCCAATGTTTTATCACAGAAGTCATTCTCTCAGCAAGCACTGTCTGCAAGATTGACCCTGCAGCCAGGTCCTAAAATCCCTGCAGAGATAGGAATTTTTAAATTGCCTGGGTAAGCAACTCCTAACTGCAGGGTGAGATACTGGTTGACAGGAAATTCCTTTTAGGGCAGTGGATAGATAAGATCCCTAGCAGCTGCAAGTGTATTCTCCGGGTAGGTGTCATCTGGACCACTATTTCATATGAACCCTCTTGGGGACACAAACCATGTGAATTCAAAGCTCTGGGCCCTGTTTTCATAGCATGCAGCCTTCTCAGAGCTCTCACTCCAACTAGTGTTTCCAAGATTCAAGGCATCTTTCTGCTAGGAGTCTGGGCAGGGTTTCCTTCAAACCCTATTTACATTCATGAAAGGTTACCAAGTTGCTGATGTTTTGAATAAAATTTTGTTTCACAGGAAAATTTCTGACCAGCTGTTTTCCCAGCAACCTCTGATTCTAATGCTACCTATATGGAGCTCTAAACTCTCTGAAGCTGAAGATCCCAGATGATGGATGAATATAAAATAGTGGAACTAATATGGTGCATGCTAATCTTCTTGGCTCAAACATGTTAGTTTTTGATGTATCACGTCCCCTAGCCATCATCTGATAACTATTTTTGCTAGCTATTTCAATTGTGAGCTCTTTCAGGCATAGATGTCTGCTTCATTTTTCACGCTCAGCACTTTTTAAAACTCTATAAAATAATAATTGCCCTTGTTACTCCCTTTCATGGAAGTCTTGTGACTAAAAAGAATGAAGGTTTTGCTCTAACTTTGTGCTCCAACTCTGGCAACACTGTGCTTTTTACACAGGCACATCCCATTTACACAACCCTTACATAGATTATATAGCAATAGAGGTAAGAGAATATTTATAACAACAAAGAATGAATGTCTAATGTGGAATTTACTTATTCCTGATCTGCTATGGGAGAACATTTTCTTTAATGACTTATTCAGGCACAGTTTATATTTGTAGAGGTACCCAGAGTTACTAATTTTTGGGATAAGAGTCTAGTCCATTTCCTGATGTCTTTGTGATGGAGTTTTTTCAGTGTACCAAAAATGAATAAAACCAACAGAGGATATTATCAGTTTAGAAATTTCTGCTCCAGTAGTGTAGGCAAAAATCTGGTGGTCTCCTCTAAAGCATATCTAAAACAAAGATCCAAAATCTGACAACTTTTACAGCAGTCCAACCATGTTGATTTTATTATGCTTGTATATATCTTGCCAATCATTTGTCCTTTCCTAGGGCAGGCTCTGCAAGCAAGCTCAGGCACTAGCTTAGTGCTCTCATTTCTCGGTTCACAGGTAATGAGTAGTACTGAATCACAATTGATTCTCCAAAGGGAATTTAGGGTGACTTAAATGTTTTTTAGTACAGGGTTAACAGGGAGAATGACTATTAAAAGTGATTCTGTGTGTGCACCGAGAAAAATATTTTGTCCTCAAATTTTTTTAGATTTTCTCCAAGATCAGAAAATCTCTGAACTCTTTTATTTAGAAAAAACACAGCAGAAGTCTTAATTATGAAAGAAGACTGTAACACATTACAAATCCCTGCATTAAAGAAGTTTGAAGAATGTGTAGGAACATCAAAAGCTGTGCACACCAAGTCCTGTGGGTCAGGCTCCCAGCTGGTAGGGGAACATGCCTATGCTGGGGATCATCACTGGGCACGTAGGCTGACTTTCCGCAAGATAGAGTTCCAGGTCCCTGGTTGAACTTTTAAGAAAATGATGGCCAGTTCTAGTCATGACCTGACAGAGGGTATCCCAATGTTACTGCAGTATACCATGCAGAGCAATTTACAATAACCTGCATCTCTCCTCTTTTCATAAAGAAGTGCATCAGGCCACAAAGTGTGGGGGATGTTGGAAGGATGTATATATCGTGGTGAGCGTTCAGCACAGATGTGAAAGCTCCAATCCAAATTTTTTTTTTTCCCTGATAATGGTAAGATGTTACTCAGTAGCCTGATGTGCCAGGCTATTTGATCAATTGTGCAAATGAAAGGAGGAAGGAGATTGAGGCTCTAGTTGTGGTGAAGAGTTCATGGCATTTTTCAAGGTCTCAGTGTCTTTTTCAGGAGAAAAGCTATCTTAGAAAGACATATGTGCCGCCACTGACCTCTTACGGCACACCTTAGTCTCAACCATGGCCAGTCCTGTCCTTACACAGCGAGGGCCCCCTGGGTTAAGTTAGATATAAAGATGTTGAAGTTGATCAAAAATCAGAAATTTGGATGTCATCTCTACTCTGGAATGACTTCTATAATTTCATTAAAAACCACATCATTAAGAGTCAAACTGCTGGAAATAACGTTGAAAAGTCAGAAGAGAGCCAACCAGGTGGTGTTCACCTTTTATTTTTCCTGAAACTAAACTGTGCAAATCTTTCTAAATTCATATGCCTTTTTTAAGCCAATATCAAAATATTGTCCTGGGTACTGTCAGACTAATTCAAATGTAGAACAGAAATTTAATAACTTGTTCTCTTCCACCCTCTGTAGGTAATGCGGTATACTGGTTTGAATTTGGTGCGAAGCTCAACTTGCACATATATTCAGACGTTTATTTGTAACAGTAAATTGCAATCGTCTGATTTATAAAACCACTAGTTATTAGTCCCATTGAAGTGGAGGACTCCAAAGTGTCACTGCAACCAGAGTGCTTCTGAGTAATTCCAATGAAAAACAAGTCAAGTCAGAAAAGTAGATGCATTACACACACACAAATAAAATCCTATCTTCATCTTCATTTTTCTCATTAGCATCTGACTGTAATTTAATATCATATTTTTCTATCTTCCAGAAGAAAATGCATATATGCCCTAAAGAATAAAGAAGGGGGATTAGTATGTTTTGCAGAGGTATGTTGTTGAAGTTGAAGACAAATGCTTCATATTATTAGGCCTCAACTTTTTTAACTTAATGAATAAACCATAAAAGAAAGAATAACTCAGAACTGCTGAAAAATGAGTCCTTGAGAACAAAAGGAAAAGATGCCACAGTGCAATAGGCACTGCTTGTCTTTGAATACCAGACCATAAGGAAGGTACAAATCTCATCATATTAGTGATGGATGTTATGTAAGCCATGAATACTTCTCTGCCAAAGAAATGCAGTAATTTTTTTAATGAGTTCTTGAAAATTTATTAACTGTGTGCAGCTACTATGTGTCTCTTCTGTTCCTGCTGCTCTGCTTTTGTAAGGCGTTCACCTTCACAAGAACAATGGTAGGGAAACTTCAAACAGCCATCCCATTACAATTTTCAGGAGAAAGCTGTTCCCCATTTCACAGCCAAATCCTAGAGGAAATAGCAGGGAACTGATGAATATAGGGGCTTGCTGGTGGGATACACACATGCTCAGGATGGTGAGTGAACACCAAGGAGGTGGAAAAGGGTAAGAGGCAAAAAGCCTTTTTACTGGGAATAAAAGAGAGAAGGGAAAAGGGAGTTACTATGAAGGAAGGAGAGCAAATTTGATTACGTCTTTTTAATACAGTGAAACTTCACATCTTTTCTCTATGAAAAGAAAGAACAAAATCTCGTTCTAGTAATGACTCACAGTGCGTTAAAAAGAATATCTGATTATACATCTCCAAGACAGTGAGCAGCTGTGCTCTTGGAATTATTTAAAAAGCTGAAAGGTATATCCAAACGGCCCTCTGTAGCCGAGTAATGGTGCTATTTGTATTAAATACAATGTTCCATTGATATACGCTATTTAATTTTATGTAAAAAATTTTGTACAGTCATGATGAAGAGCCTAGGCATTTGTCTAGAGAAAGAAGAAAGGGTCTAGTAGCAGCTGAAAAGACAATTTTAACAATGTGTACATTACAGCTCTAAGAATAATTGATTATTCTGTTGCTGACAGTAGAAATCTTAAAATACTTCTTATGGCAGGAAAAAATATCTTTTTTTCCTCTACTTTGTCCTCTAGTTTTAGATGAAAACATTCAGTTTATCACTAGCAACAGTGGAGGATGTCCTAGGGGAGGTGGAACACCTCAGATAAGACAGTGAGGCCAAGAGATCACATCAAAAGACAGGTGGGGTAGTCAGTAGTGATTTATGGAGGTAGGGGAGCTTTGGAGAAACCGTGGGGAGACAGGGGCTAAGGGTATGGAAAGAAACAGTTAGTAAGCTGTTTTCAGGGAAATTTCAAGGACTGCAGGGTTTCTTTTCATTGTTGCTTTTCATTTAAGGACTATTACCCTCCTTTGGTACTTGCCTGATCTTACCCTCTATGAGAAGGTTACCATACCTTTTTTCAGCATCTGCTGCCCAGGGAGCAATGTGGGAAAAGAGCTGAGTCTGCCCTCGCCATGGAGAGGACAGTGGGGCCAGGGGGTGGTCTGGGGCCCAGCTGCCCTTGTTGGGAAAGAACAGCTTGTGGGAAGGTGCCTGCAGACCTCCAGCCAACACTCATCCAGGGTGTACAGCTCTGTCCACTGCTCCCACCAGTCCTGCCAGCCTGCTGCCCACCCCCGGGGCCACTCAGTGCTTCCTGTGGAGCTGCCCCAGAGCCCAGCCAGCAGCTGGCCTTAAGTTGGTTGAATTTTCACCTTTTTATGACACTTGTATTTTACATTGGTTATTCTGACTCTGATGGGTTCTCAGTGTAAGGACAGATCAATTTGGTTTCTAGAGATAAGATGATAGCTACTGTTGCAACCTGTTTATTGCATCATCTTCATTCATCAAACATCAATACTTATTTATTTTGTCTTGTAAAGATAGAAAGTATTTTAAACTTTCCAGATGACTATTTTTCCCCTCTTGGAGAGAAGCAGGAAAGAACTGTTCTTCCAATATTTACAGAAATGACTAGGTAACTTTCTAGTTACTTTTCTCATAAACAGGAGGGAATATCCATCTCTTAGAGCCATAGAAAATAAGAACCTGTGAGATTAAATATTCCTGGAGAAGTATATAGCAGATGAAAAGAGCACTTTAGTTTCATGTTTTTCACTGTTGTGTTTTACATACCATCATTCCAGTTTGCTGAAATCAGTTTTTTTCTGATTTTCTGACATGTTAATACTCTACATTGTCTATGCTATTGAAAATGCAAACAGTGTCTTAGGGATGAAAGTGAAAAGGAAGGGCTTGGCTCCAATGACTTTTGAGCTGAGATTTCACTCCCAGGGACTATTAGATTTATGAGTCTTACTGTCTTCTATGCAGGATACAATCGCTTTTGAACAACAGGTAAGCTAAAAAAGCTCTCTACAGTGGAGCTGGGAAGACAGGGAGGTAAACCAACTTGATGAGCATTGGTTAAGATCTGTGATAATGGACATGATAAACTATGTGAATAGGAGGTTGGTAATATTATGTGTTTACATGTTGTCACAAATTCAGTGTTACAATCTTGAAACAAACAGTGCTTGCCCCAAAGAACACCCAGTGTAAGGACAGAGGGAGGTTCCTGTAGTTCAATAAAACTCATCCTTGAAGGAGACAGAGGTTACCAGGCGGATTTTGAGGAGAGACTTGAATTTCCATTTAGCAAAAGAGATTACCAAATGCAGTTCGCCATATACTAGCCCATAAAGTAGCTGTGCAGAAACTGTGAACTTTACCCTGAAGACAGAGATATTTCACTGAATCATCCAGAATCCAAAAAGTCCTTCTCCAAAATAAAAACTTTTCCTTGTGGAAGCCAATAATGTAAAAGGTGCATCAGCGAATTCTTAGCTCTAAGTCTCTGTGTTGTTGATATATTAGTTAATCTCAAACATAACGAGTGTTTGATTTTTAGGTGTACTGCAAAATGCATGGTAAGCATGGTCATGATACTATCTTAAGAAGTGTTTGCACACAGTTTTAATGTTACTAACATCAGTAATTTATTGTTCTTATTTACCCAGCTGAATACAAGAGTAAAAGCAACATGAAAGACAGTTCTTTAAATTCATACAACTCAATTTTTAAGATTTTATAAGATTATATGGAAAATCAAATCAATTGTTGATTGAATTAAATGGAATAATTTGTGTTTCTTATATTCTTCCACTGTGAAAGTCTTCCATCAAATTAACTGATGATTGAATTAAATGGAATACTTTGTTTGGGTTCCTTATATTCTTTCACTGTGAAAGTCAGTGAATTTTAATTAGCTTATGATTTTTTTCTTTGATTACAAGCAGTTATTAGACAGGGTGAGAATTTAATTTTGAGAGTGTCATTTCCATTACTCATGAATAATTATTATAGGAATACTTCAGGTCAGAATAATTATGTTTTTAAGAGATGATTTATTGCATTGATTATATTTTCTTATGGTTAATAAATATTTTTTTAAGTAGAATATTTAAACATTATAATTTCTACAGCTGAATTTATTGATTAAACAATTTACAGTGGCATTATGTTGGCTACTAATTTAAAAAAAAAAACAACACCTGGAAATACTCTTCCACAGCTTAGTTATTTATGACTCTCTTTATTCATTGCAAAAATATTGATCATCAACAGAGAGAGAAATAATTTTCTTTGTATCAGATATGAAGCTTATATTATCCCCAGTAGCTTCATTTTCATGGTAATTTAAAGTAATTTACAGTCTTTGAATGTCTTTGGGGAAAGGCTGATTCATAAATATTCAGATTTGGATGAGTTGACCAGAGCCAAAGTTCTCAAATACTAAGCCAAAAAAAGCCATCTTCTTTCAGATGTCTCAGAATGATAACACCCAAAATCACTAAGAAAGAATAAAATCTTTGCTTTTTCAGAGTTATGAAGGTAGGAAATTATTTACCTAGCAATAAATAACCTTTCAAAGTTTGAGAATTTTTGGTTTAACATAAACAAACAAGAATTTGGTTGTTAGCTGAGACCAAGATCAGTTCCAGTGGTCTGTGGGTTGAATAATGGGAAGATTATAGATCAGAGGACCTGCCCTACAGATTCACCAGAAACTGAAGTTTTCTGTGTCTGTTTTTAAGTCAGGATTGCTTATTTTTTCTTTCTGGAAATAGCTTTTAGATGTTTGTAGACCCTTGGTGTATTAATTCTACCACCTTTTACTTTGGGAGAAAAATAACACAATTACACCCTTGGAAAAAAAAAATAATCAAGGAATAACTTTCAGAAGTTTCTGAAGGACTTTTCATGTTACTTCAATTTGCTTGCATAAGCTTCCTACATTGTCACATGATTTGTATTGCATATTGGTGTTTTTAGGAATGAGAATTATATGCAAGTAATATGCTTAGCAAACAGTAATTTGTGCACGTGAATCTTGGAGTTAACACATGAACCTTGTGACTGTGCTTGAAAACTGGTCTGCAGCTTGCGCTACCATCATTGCTGTGGGTGATGTAGATGTAATAGCTGGAATTTGCCTAAATGATCCTTTTTTTTTTTTTTAAGCCTTAATGGCAGCAAAGACTTTGCTTTTACATCTATCTGGGTTGTTTGATCAAATTTATGTAGAGCAGTGCATATGTCTGTACTACACAATATGTACAGATGTCATACATTCACTAATTACATGAAAGAATGTGAAAATTATATTTTGGCTGCTCATGCATAGGGTTATCTCATTTGCACTGAAATCACAATTACTATCTGTACAGACAAGTTTTTTACCTTTCTCAGGTGACATGGTTCTCTGTAAATTCCATCTTTTTCTTTTTTGATGTTACTTTTTGCCTTTTCTATGCAAAGAAGCTTCCAGGGGCAAAAGAAAATACATCATAATTTCTTCTTACACTCTCAGAGCATACTTATCCTTCCTGAAAGCCATCACAGGCAGTACCGCTGAATGTGTTCTCTTTTATTGCTTTCTTACTGCATCCTTATCTTCAATCTGTCCTAATAGAATTGTACCAGACTCGTCTGCAGTGATTATTTTACCATATAACAGAGCAAATAATTACAGGTTTTCTTGCAAAATTTACTGTGTAAGGAAATTACTACTACAGCCTTGCCTGGGGCTAGATGAATCAATGTAATAAGCTTTATCCACTGTTCTTTTCAGAAATCTTTCTTGATTTGGCTGTGAACAGTTTTTAATCTGAGAATATTTCATAAACAGTAGATTGTGGACCGTCTTCACCCTTACTAAATTAATATGTCCACAAAGCAGATCTGGGATGCAAGCTGGAATTCAGTACCATGCTGAAAACCCAGGTAGAAGGAAACAATTTTGCAAATAAATGCTTGGTGATTGCAGGTATGTGAGTTCACACATCGAAGTTTTCAGTAAGACTTTTTTCAGAAGCTCCCTGCTCAACCATGCAGGTCTCCCACTTCCCTTGCCTGATTTTTTTGCTCCTAGGGATGCATTGCAGTAGATCTGCAGGGGAAGAGAGGCAGAGGAGCTCGAGTTCAGCCGTGTTTGGAGCTTGCTCTTCTTTGCTGATGACCAAGGAGGCAGACTGTTTCCATGTTGTTAATATTACACTAGTTGACTGAGTTCAGATAGATTGTATATGTAATTAAACTGCCAGGTTATATTTTAATTGGGCTTTTTTTGCAAGCCAGCTAAACTAAAAGAAAAATGAAATGAAAGTGTAATCACCACAAACAAGTGCATGTTTAGATTTTCTTTTGTTCCTGAACAAAAATATATGAAGCATCCACTACTAATGAAAGCTAAACAACCCCTTACAGTAAATAAAATTAATACACTGGAAAAATTTAGAAAACCTTTAACTGAAAGGTAATCCATCACATATAGGTAATGCACTACACAAACTAGAATAACATTTATATTTATATTATTTATATATCTTTTTCATGCTTTTCTAGCCAGTTGCCTTTCTAAGGCTGTCTGATGGCATGAGCTAACCACTTTTTGAAGTAGTTTCTGAAATGTTTTTTAGATCCATTTCTTTAGTATTAAGTTTTACTTTTTGGGAAAGGGACAAAGAATCATAAAACTTATCCAAATGAATCCTACTGGTGTGGAACATAGTGCAAAGAACTAGAACCTTAATCCTCAAACATATAACTGGATAGTTTATGTATGGGGACAAGAAGGAAAATTTCAAAATTTCAGAGTGAGATTGCAAAACAGATCAATTTCAAAGGACAGATAGATCCATGGGCAGCCCTACTGTTTTCCAAATCATTTATCACAAATGTAACATGAAGAGGAAATTTCTCAGGAATAAAAAGAAAAGGAGCATGTAGCACCCCTGTTTGTTCATTTTTTTGGTTTTGCCCTTTATGTTGAAATTGGGAAGCCAGTTAAGGCTGGGTGTAATGGTCAAATCCAGGTACAATAGTGTTGGAAAGAATACTGACTGAACAGAAAATCACAGTGAAAGACACTTTGCCTGAGAGGGCCACAGTTACCTGAACAATCTGTGGGCTGAATTCTCATGAAAATTATTGGGAATTTCTAATCCAAACCTCTGAACTGCTATTTTTTGAAATACCTCAATATGTGCTTCTACAGACCTTTTATAGCCAATGAAGGACTGCTTTTACTACCTGCTGGTAGCTGATGGTGGACTTGAGGTTGGTTATGCCTACCCTGTGGGTCAATCACAGCATTTTAAATGTGAAGCACAGGTCGCAGAAGAATACACTGATCTGCATTCACCACAGCAGGGTACATTTTCAGCAAGCTGACTGTCGCTGTTCAGGCATACAACAAAAACACTGAGCCACTTTTGCCATGTGGTGCCATTTGATAGGCGTAGTTAAAATATAGCTTTTGAGAATGTCAACAGATGTTTAGAGATTGTTTGTAATTTTGCAGAACTATGATTACATGAGGTTACATAAACCCTAATTCTTGAAGATATGCACCCTCAGCTGGGTAACAGTTTCTAAAGTGTCCATGTCCTGGTGCCTTTTAACAGCGCTTTTGCTCTTAAATCATCCCTGTGTTTTTGAAAATATGGCCATATGGTTCTTAAATATAACTGTAGGAGTTTAAATTTAACTCCCTGTTTGTTTGTTTGGGTTTTTTTTAAATGTTTACCTTCACTCTTTTAAATCTTGGCTGAGACTACTTTCTCTTCTAGCTTCAAAGAGCAGACCCTTAGGATGAATAGGTTTATCCCCCAAATACCCTCCCAGATTCACAGCAACAATTGTGCATTTGTTTGTCCTCAGCAGTTTCTGTTGAATAGGTTGAGCTCATGGCATGCTTTTCCATTTTCTATTTAAATGCTTTACTGTGAATTAATCGGTATCAACACTCCCAGCTCTTACATATATATTCTTAATGGTTCTTCCAGTCATTTAAAAAGCCAGGGGCCATGTTGCTGGTAGCTTGCTATGCAAACGCATAGCATGGAAATGGAGGATGGGAAGGACCTGGGTCAGTAGCTCCTGCCAACACCTAAAATGCCTCTAGAAAATATTCAGGCTATATCCTAGAGTCTGGATCGGTTTTCTTGTCCTTATTCCTTCTATGGGGAAGCTGTTACAAAATGCTGTGTTTGAAAAGTTGTCTTTTTAATTGCCAGTTCAAAATTAATTATGGCCAGTTGCTCAGTTGCCAATGTAGTAAATATACATTTGCAGTTGAATTGATTGCTAATTTAAACTGCTTTTTCCCTGTCTGGTTTGTACCTGGACATGTTTACAGAGTAATTAAATGCTTTTGTTTTACTAGACTGAACGAGGTTCTTCTCCAGCTATTCTGTAGCTTATTCCTGGGCCTATTGATTGATTATAGGGCCGTTCTTGGGATGCATGAGCTACGGTTTTAAATACTTATGGCTGTAGGGGGCTTAGGACCCAAGCTGTCCAGCCAGCTGTGGTACTGCCTAACTGTTGGGTTGTCATGGGAAGATGGGAAGCAGCCACTGCTTTTCTAAAAAGAGAAAGGGACCGGTTGTTGGAACAAAAAAGCATATCCGTGTATAAATGGCTGGTTTTGAATACTGATTTCTCATAGACATCTGGGCATAGTCAGCTAAATGGAGAAGAGATGACAGGGGTGAGTTTCAGGCGCATGCATTCTTCCATTGATCATTTTCTACTGAGTGACAGAGGCATCCCACTCTTTAGCTGGCTGGGTCTCAGAATCGCGTTCAGCTCCCTACCTTTTGATGTGCAGAGAGTTCAAGCATTTAGTCCAGCCTTGTGAATTTGGTCATGGAGTTGGATATCCAATTCTGTCATTGTATTGAACATCCAAACGCATAAATTCCTGTTTGGATATCACCTTAGTGTGTGTGGACCCATGCTGGGTTATTTAATCCATGTTTGCTGAAGGCTAGTCCCACACACTTCCTATTCTCTTTTTATTTGTATCTGAAGAACCTTTTGATGGTTGGTTTTTGTTTTGTTTTTTTTTTCTCTCCTCTTATTGCTGTTCTCACCTAGTTGGCATAATTAGTGATCAACAGTGTTTATTATTTTTAAAGATTTTTCTTACTCTTTTATTTCCTGGAATGTTACCTCAGGGGACAATCCATTAAGTTCAGTCTGTAGCCTCGCTTACAGACTGAAAGTGGATGATAAATTAATTTTGAACAGAGGCAAGGAGGTTAAGCTTTTTGAATATTTATTTGGTTGTGTGACCCTGCACAAATTGCTGTTTCATAAGAAAATTCTCTCTCTCTCTCTAAACTGGTGATAGTGATATTTGGGAAATAGGTGGAGTCAAGAGACTAAATTAATGACTAGTGAAAAACTGGCTGAGAATTTTTAAATACAAAGGACTATACAAAATTACCAAATATTACTTCTGTGGGATAATTATGGCTAAAATTTGTATTGCTTGTAACGGAATTTGTTCATATACTTGTTGGCATATTTCCTTAGTGTTCTGTGCCTTGCTTATGATTAAATTTTTATGAGATTTGTGTAGTTAATCCTATTTAGGAAAAAAAGGACTTATTTCTACCATGGTAGAAAGCACTGCAGCAGACTCCTGGAAGGCTGCCTCTCCTAATTATGCAGTGCTTATAACTTCATGATTTAACAAATATTGTCTACAACATAAGGCAGTTTTCTCTAGAACTTTTGAAGCTTCTCTGTCTTCTGTAATGTCTGTTTTAGTACTGTGGGTTGAAATGACATTGAGAAGCAAAGGCTCCTTTGGAAAAGACATCCTAGAGCATGTGAAAAGGTTTGGAAAGGGTCTATCATAAGTGAGTTACAGGCTTTATGCATTCAGAGGTCAAAACAGAATTTCCCTGGGTAGTTCACCATGGTAGTTCAGTGCAGGACACATCTCACGACTGCCTTGAGACCAAGTACAAATTTATGTCCCATTCACAAGGCATTGCAGTGAAGGAGAGGTTAAATAAATGGCAATGAGGCAATCGTATGGAAGAATGAGAAAAATTGATTGCTTTTTGTTGATGGCTATAACGTTTAGTTGCCCATCAGTCATTTCAAAGTAATAAAAATAACAAACCATTACTGTAAAAATGGACCTCGTTGGGTCAGTGCTGCTGATGGAAATGAACGACCTTTGTACCAACAAATTTCCGCAAACCCTGAAACAGATCATAACAGGAGAATTGACCTATAGGCAGAAAAATTTTAATTTACTTCCACTAGGACCACAGGTTTTCTATTTGGTGTGTGGAGGTTCTGTAGTTGCTGTTCAACAGCACTTTGCAATGACAAAGTAGTTCCTTTCCTATAATGAGTTTGAAAGGTCATTGTGCATCACCCATGCTCAAGCAGAGGCCTTACTTAAATCCAGAGAAGATTCAGTGAAACTGAACAAGGCAGTCTTGGTCCATCCCTACCCCATCAGACAGTGTAATGCACAGGCATGTCTACTCTCTGCAGGGAAATGAGATGGCTTTGTCTGGTTTGTCTGGTTCTTTTCACTGAGGCAGCCAACAACATCCTGGATGAGACTTTTTATGGCACATGAACATAATGATGCTGCTTCCAGATTGGCCCCAGTGTTCCTGTGCAGCACTGCATCGTGCTGGAGTGGATGTATTAGCTCAGTCTATTTCTTCCTCTGTATTCTGTGTTGGTGCTGATCTTTGTGGCACAGTTTGGGTTCTCTTTATGTTCATTTCTTTTATTTTTCTGCCATCTGCAAGCAGCAGTAAAAGGAAGAAGAAAACAAAAATGGTATTATTTTTTTCATCCATATAAAACCGACAAAGTATTTTCTAGAGAAGCAGGAATTTGAGATAAGCTTGGTTCAGTGTAGAGTCTTCAACTGCACTGGCGACTGAGATCACTCATGCTTAAGATTATTTCAATATAATGAATTTAAGCACCAGAGTACTACACTATCTCATATAATTCTTTGACTTAGATGCATTGTATTTAGACTTATTTGCCATTGATGGGAGAAATTGCTTGCTTCTGACATGGTTTTTGCTGTACTAGGGATAATGTGGCTATTTATTGAGACAGTGCAATGATGAAAAAGTTAGGCTGTATTTCATCAGTTCCTAGTCCTCTTTACAGCTACTGCCTCTGACTGAAATACAGTGAGTGCATCAGTATTTACTTCTAAAGACAGGCATGTTAAAGGTGAAACATTTGTTTCTGGCTGCTCCCATGATTTGGTGAAATCCTCTTGACTGTGGGACTTTAAAAAGAATTGAGCACTGACACCTCCTCTTGCTTTTGTTCAGGAAACGCTTGCCTGGAGTGTCAGGAAATCGGAACTATGGACCAGTTCAAATATTGAGTGAATATTAATGCAAATGTGTTTTGTGGAGTTCATTTATTCTAGAAACGATTGCACTGGAAATAAATTATGAATGCAAAATTAGTGCAAATATAATTAATAGACTATTATCTTACAACTATAAAATAGTGACATATTTTTAAGAGAAATATATAAAAAAAAAATACAACTATGGATTTGACAAATATATTGTTGAATCATGTTGAATGGCTGGCAAAGCCAAGTACGTCCTTGGAGAGTGGGGATTTAAAAAAGACTTTGGAGCAGACAATGGCGGCATTAAATGAATGATGCACCTAGAATGACATTAGCAATCCAAATTGCTCCTGTCCCATAGGAGGGAGTGGTCAGTGGCCTTTTGGAGAGACAGATCACAGAAAAAGCAGCCAAAAATCTTGAGTTAAAAAATTTTGGGTATCAACTACATGTGTTATAAAAAAATATTTCCTTTTGAATTACTTCAGGTTACTGCCTGTTAATTTTATTGGATGTCCTTTTTCCATACTGACATGAAAAACAGTGAATAACCATGGCTCATTTATGCTTTCTCCCCATGTCATTCATATTTCTGTAGCTTTCTGTCATTCTCTCTACCAGTTTTCTCCCTGCTGTAGGCTGTAGAAGCTGTCTTGAATCTCTACTCATTGTAGCAGTATCTCTATGCATCTTTCCACATCTTCTTTTGAGATACAGGAAACAACATGTCATAATTTATACAGTGGCAAAATGCAGTTTTGCTCTATTCCTTCCTTAATAAATTCTAACATTTTGTTTGTCTGGTGGCACTTCACACAACACTGACACTTTCAGAGAATAGCCTGTATCATGCAGGATTTCTTTCTGTGTGTAACAGCTAATTTAGATCTCGCCACTGCTTAGGTTTACCTAAGGCTGGTTTTCCACAGTTGTGTTTCTTTCAGTTATTGATGCTGAATTTATACTGTCATTGCGATGCTCGTATGAGAAAGGTCCTTTGATGAATTTTCACAGGCAGCTTTCATTTTCACTACTCTGGATAGTTTTAATATCATCTATAACTTTGCCACCTTGCTATTCACTTCTAAAGCATCTTTGAACGTGTTAAATGGTATCCATGCTGACACAGAGCACTTGTGGGATGTGGTCATTGGCTTTTTTCCAGTGTGGAAACAGTCTGATCATGTGCCCACTTTTGGACCCCTTTCAGCAGGGGTGTGACAGTGCTGCAGTGCTTGTGCAGAGTCAGCTGGAGCTGCTGCCAAGAGCCAGCACAACAGACATGGCTTGGGGATGCAGGCAAAGATGCAAGTGTTCAATGCTTTAAAAAATACACTATTATTATATGAGACAATTGATCATGCTTGTTTTGCAGGAAAAGCACTAGGGAAATGGTAGTGTGGGCATGGGGAAATGTAGCAGTGAGGCAGGGAAACCTGTTAGCATCTGTGGAAGACGGGGTTGGTCAGCAGAGGTTGATCTGGCTGAGCTCCCCGAGCTTCCTTCCAGCCTGAATTACTCTGTGACCCTGGAAACATAGCAGTGATCTCTGTTGTCCAACTTTGCCATTTAGTCCAAATGCCTCTTCCTTCTGTGAGATGCTGGCATGAAGCAATGCAGGCTCTACTAGAAAGCCTCATGGTATAGAGGAGTGGAAAGCAGTGTGTTCAAAATTAAAATCCTGGAGGTCACCTTTTCCTTGGCTAAGAAATTCTAAATGTCTTTGTGTCGTGCTGTCGTTGCAAGCTCTTTGCTTGCCTCCCGAGTTCAAGATCAATTTCTAATCTTTTACTGTTTTTATTAATGATCACTTTATGTATTAAAAAGTTAGATGATGTGGCCTTTTCAAACTGGTTGGTCATTTAATCAAAATTGTATTAATCTCCCCATGTTTAGCATTTCCACTTTACCAATCTTTTCTGCTGCCTCTGGAGCCTGCTATGCTCTTTGCTATGGATTTGAGAGCAAAAAATACTTGACATGAATACAGTACTGCTCTGGTGGAAATCAGCCATTTAAAAAATCACCTCTTAGCATAACTTAATTTCATGCTTCTTTAAATCCCTACTGTCAAACCTGCCTAATACCTGTACTTTAATTTTGCTCACATTTTTCTCCTAGATTTCTGCCAAATGTACTCTTACCATTAAATTGATAACATATGATGTAATCATTTCTTCTGAGAAGCAGCAAGCAAGGTTGTCTTCCTGAAAGGGATTTTTATCTCCATATAATTTGGATACATTAACATATATAGCCAATTAATATAAATTTCAAAGAACTAGGGAATATAAATTTCACTAAAATTCACATGGGTGACTTCACTTTTTTTTTTTAAATTCTATTATTGTTTTATCCTAGCCACCAGGTATTTTGGTCTTGATGCTCACGGGAACATTGGAAGAGTTAGATATGTCCAGATCAAGGCTTATCTAGCTCCATATGCTGTCTTTGTGGCCCACAGCAGCTTCTTAGAGAAGAGTAAAAGACTACGGCAATCCTTTTGCTAAATTTCTTGGACATAAACTTCCAGTTTCCACAGACCTGAAGTTTAAAGGTTTGGGCTGTTGGGGGTTTTTTGATTTTTTTTTTTTTGTTTCTTTGTTTTGCAGTGGGTTTTTGGGGTTTGGTTTTGTTGTTGTTGTTTTTTTTTTAATTTATTTTTTACAGCTAGAGCTGGTACTATACCTTTATTTGTCCCTGCATTTTTGTGATACCCTCATCACTTTTTAACCATACGCTTTTTGGCATGTGTGCAACCTATGGCAATGTGTTACAGAATTTACCATCCCATGGTGTGAAAATCTCTCTTTCCTTTTGATTGTTTTCAGTTGCTCCTTAATCATTGAAGTGACCCCTAGTTCTTGTCCTTGAGCAGTCGTTTTCTATTTACATTCTTCAAGCCGTGATTTCATGAGCTCATGTCACAGATTTCTTTCCCTCCTGTTTTCAGTGACTTAGGACTTCTCTGAGTTCACTGACTTTAATGGAAAAAGTAATAGTTTGCACTGGAAGGGTACAGAGGAGTGGCAGAATTTAGTTGAAACTTGTATGTTTCGGTATCATAGCAGTCAGTCAAGCCAGTTCAAAAGATGAGTTACATTCTGTTATTTACAGGCTTGCTGATCTCAGGGTCTGTGGTGGGCTATGAGAAACAGTACAGTGGGCATTGCTTTTGTAATCTATATGTTGATGAATAACATTTAATTTAACAAGTTAACAGTGACATTAGGTAAACAGTTCTGAGAAACAGTGGTTAGTCATTTCTGAGATGCCTGCTGGAATTTCTTTTGAAGCTTCCCAGAAACTTTTAAATATATTGAGTGTTCACGTAATTGTTATCTATGTGATTTGGTTTAGATAGAAAAATATAACATAAATAGCAATATGACTGCGTGCATGCACTTTTGAATTTAATGGATTGAATGTGTGCTTCAGTAAGTACAGGGTCATCCTCCAGAAAACATGATTTTGAACTTTTAGTCTCTAAGATATGGCTAAAATTGGACTGATTAGAAGTGTTAAGAATTTGAGTAAAATGGGCTTCGTTCGCTGCTTTAAATAGCAAAAAGTGTATTGTTGTGAATGTGGCATTTGTGATATCAACCTTCAGTTGTGATAACACCAAAATTGGGATAACACACAAAATGGCCAACTTGCATCTATCCAGACCAAGATACCACAGATTATCTATAATACAACACCTCCTACTGAAAAATGGAATGGAAATGTGCTAATTTACTGCTGGCTTCATGCAGCAATCTTCTGGCTGAGTAAAACAATAACATTTTAAAGGCGCAGCATGGTAAAAAAAATCTTTATAACCTCATCTTTCCAACAGTTCTGCTTCAAGTAAGACATATGCCCCCCCAGGACAGAAACTGCTGGCAAGGTTCTGCAGTATCACTGTATTTCTCATTTGTTAACTTTCTCTCAAAGATTCAAAGTCCTGCAGCTTTTTTGAGCTTTTTCTTTTGCACAGATTTTTAGGTCTTCCAACGATCTGCAATTTATGTAATCAAATTTAACTAACTAGCATAGCTTGAATTTCAAATATAAAATTCTGACTGTCTGTCCTAAAATATTTATGAGATACCTTGTTGCAGAAGGGTAAACTCATTTGTGAAATGCTGTTGGTTGTGGTGATTCTGGATGCAGTTTTTCAACTAAGTTTTAAAATCACAGATGAGCCTTGCACAACCACAAGAAACAAAAACAAAATGGACGAAAATGTTGTACACCCAGATACAATGCCTATGAACAGATAAGAGGCAATGTGAAGTTAGTATATAGCTTGCTGTGAGTTATTAATTTAATTTCACTACAAAAACCCATGGACAGTCTATAAAATTCCACACTGGCAAAGAAAAGGGACAGCAAAAGCACAGATTTAATTACCAGCTAAGTATTTGTTCAATCGCTGTCAAACCAACTGATATGGCCTGTTTTAATTAGGCACCGAGGGAGCAAAGTTAAATCATTAGCTGTTTTTGGCTCATCAGATTTGTTTGAAAATTGGTTTATAAAGTCTGTGTGCTCTGCAGAAAGAGGGAAAGTGTTCCACACATTTTTATGCTATATTACTTGGATTCTGAAATTCAAGACAATATTTCATATTTATTGCAACAAATGTTGCCACAGTAAAGCAGTTATTGAAACTGTAATTGACAGTACAGTTCAGAAGTATTTAAAATTGTTTACTTTAGCAGATGGTCACGCATATGCTGTTTATTTTAATAAAGAGAAAAACAGTATAACAGTCCTAGTGCTTTTATTATCTTAATTTCCGAGGTAGTGAACCTGAAGTGGTTAGTTGTACACACAGATGAATGGACAGATGGTAAATGAGCCATCAGTCCATGCTTCATTCATTCGCAGGTACAACCGCTGGGATTCCCTTCTGAGACTGCCTCTTTCTCTCTGGCTTTGAACAGAACCTGGGGTGAGTGACTTGGGTGTAGAGGAGTCCCTGTAGGTATCTGCAGCATGCGATCCCTAGCATCTGTTTGGTGTAAGCCATTAGTGTCTCTCCTCGCTGAAGACTATTATCTTTGAAAGTTAAAGCTGCCCAACTCCTGTGGTTGTTTTCCCATTAAGTTCTGCTCTTTGTTCTGCACCCCAGAGGGAACTGCAAATTTTCCTCCAGGATATTTTTCATTCTCCCTGTCCAAACAAATTATTCCTCAATGCTTCACATTTTATTTGGAAATGGATTGGGTTTTGTTTTCTTTCTTTTTTTTTTTTGAGATTTATATATGGTAAGTGAGATATCTGATCTCAGGACTATCCCGCCAGTTATGGTTTTGTTATTAGCAAATAACGTTTTGTCAAGCTCTTTCTGGATAAAATCTAGTGGGATTTTAATTCTTCTAACAGTTTCTTGTCAGGTCATAGCTTTATAATGATAGATAGGAATGATAGAGTTGTTCTTTAGGAAGAAACACCACAATTCCTGAATTACATCAAATTTTTTGGTTTTAATATTTTTTTATTTTTCATTTGTATTGAGAGTCCTACTTTGCTGTCTTTCACAACTGGTTCAAATGCTGGTTGCTCTTGCAGCATAAATTTATTTTATTAATTTGATTAATTTGCTTTGCATTATCTATTTCCAGATTACTAGTCCTCATCAACTACTGGCAGGATCTTCTGAATTGCATTAAGGCATCCTCAACCAAAGGTGCTGTAGTGCTGGTACCTTAGTGCTGCTTGAAAAGTCTGTTTTTCTTATAGTAACCTAATGTGTTTAACATGAGTTTACTGGAGTTTTGTTGGGTGAGCTCCCTAGAACGTCAGTCTTTTCCAAATACTTGCAGCTTCTGTTGCAGAGTACTGAGACTTTGACCTTTTTCTTTCTCCTATTTCCTGATTAGATCTAACATAACACTTTGGTGTTGGCCATATTAGTAACTCATTTGGTGAAAATCTATTGATTCCTCTGGAACTTTAAAGGCACAAGCAAGCATGTAGAAAAGTTGATTATAGTGGTGTTAATCTTTCTATAAAAGGGATTAATCACACTTTGAATGCCTGGTCATACTGCCCTCTCAGCCTGCCATCCACAGATTTGTAATATTTAGAAAGTAACATGTCTTTCTGTGTGACTTGTAAAGATTAAGTCTCTAAGGATTGTAATATGGGGGAATATCTTTATATATGCCATTATAAGGCCTAGCATTTGAAAGCCACTTCTGTTTAACGTGTAACATAACATTATCAGAAACTGTAAGTACTGGTACCCCTTGGCTGTTTTTTTTCTTCTCTTTCTCTGTCCATCAGCCATCTCTGTAACAACCTGCATTATGGGTAAAACAGCGTTCCTCTTTAAAGTCAGAAGTCTTTAACCACTATTGCAGAACACAGTCACATTGTTGTCATATCCACAGACACCCAGGGACAGTGCTACTAAGGAGACAACAGCTCACTGAGGAGTTTACCAATTTGAGTGGGTACAAGTGTTAGCTGGCTCCAGCTATTTACAGCACAACTGAAAACGGCTTTGAAAACACCCAGTGGGAAAGGTTTGGTTTTCCATGATGAAGGTAGTATCCATAGGTACAGTACAATCTGGATATTGCTGTGTGATGTTGATGTGCTACTGCTGATTAATAACAATTTAGTCTCCTGCTTTCAAGTCAATGAAGAATTATGTAGTGATTTATTGCAATGGTCTTTCCTTACGTGGAAGCTGAACGAGGCACGGGGAGAAATAATTCAAATTCCAAAATTAGATACCTAAATCTAACACCTATTAGGAGTTTTATGTATTTGAAAGATATCAGCATGTAAATAGAGCTACTCAAGTCCATTTCTAACTGATCAAATATTGTTGACATCTCTAGGTGGCAGTCCTGTGTTCATAATATTACTTTTCTATGAGATAAAAAATACCTCCTTTTTATATATTTCTGAGGCAGTAGAAGTGCTAAGCAAAGAACTGAGGCACTTAAGATATTGTCTCTGTTTCCCACAAATGCTCCATTTGCAAAAGGAGGAGATGTAACAAGTGGTGTCACTAGGTCTCTTGCTTGAAAGAATGCTGTTCCCAACACGCTCATCCAGGTGACTCTATGGGCCAGAGGGCCCTTGCTTATCTTCCCCACAGCACCCCACATGTGAACAGCAGTTTTGTTCAAAACTCACCTTCACTAACACTGTGGTATATTCCTTATCAAATTGGATACTCTTATGGGCAGGGTTCTTCTGTATATTAACATCTTCTTTGAGGTAGAGTGATTCATTGCTGAAATGATAGACAACTGAGAAATAAAAATTACAAGATTAATCTCATGGAAAAAATGGTATTCACAGGTAGTATATCAGACTGCTGACTCCTACCTATAGCCACTTCTCTCCTGCTTGTTCGTTATTATGTTCATATTGTGCCAGAGGCTTTTTTCTTTGCCAGACACAAGCATGTCAGGATATCTCCCCCTTCCATTTAACTCATTGGCAGTTCCAGAGTCTTCAACACTGAGCTTTTGACAAATGGAGTTTGTAAATGTTCAAGGGAGGTGAACATTAGAAAAATGATACATTTTTTATTTCAGTTTTAAAGATTTTATATAGCTGTTCTCCTTATTTAGTAGCAGTACCTTTATGCTAGAAGGGAATTATGAACCGCAATTTAGTTCAAAGAAATATAAAGTATTCATCAGCAATATTTTTTGTGGTCCTGCACTAGCTGAATTTGAATAATATAAGCATGTATTTCTACACAATTCGATCTATATTCCACTTGTCATTTTGACTTTTCTACCTAATAAAACCCCCATTTTGAAACAATGATGCAAGTCCGCATATTATGCATGTGATCCTTTGCAGATTACTGAGGTTTTAAATTATAATTGCTTTGTGAGAAAAGGGAAGGAAAAAGAAATTAAAATCAAGAGAAAGTAATGTGATATGTTTGTTGGTTCACTTCCTCCAAAATCCTTTTGAATATTTTGCAGACAAAGAGAACAACTGCAGTATATAGGTGTAATTTCTTTTTTAGTGGAAGTATATTACATTTATCTTTTTTTTTATTAGAAAAATTAAAAAAAATATTCTGGGAATGTAGGTCTTAAAATATGTGATACATCTTTAATAGATGCAAAACATAGGCAGCTCTCATGTTTTCTCTGTCTCAAAAAAAATAGTAAAGTTCCCAGCATCCTCTGGAGCCTCAAAGGCCAATTGCTTTGTGTGCAACAGAATGTAGATATTGCTGTCATTATGACTGTAATAATATTGTTGATGGGAACTTAATGGGAGCCTGGACAAAAGCAGTTTTAGCTCAGAGAGATATTTTGGCAGGAATTTCAATAATGAAAGTAAAGCAATTAAGTTTCCAGACACATTCTCTGCTTTTACCTCTACAACCTGTGGTTTATCTCACTTTCCGCTTTCCCTCATCTCCAGAACTCTGCTACTTGCAAGAATTTAAGATAATTTTACTGAATTTGTTGTGATCGTGGTTGGGAGAGAAAAGACTGTCACAGGTGAATTGTGGGCAAGATCTAGGAAGCAAAACCAAGAGCAGATTGGTGCTATCTTTTATAAAAAACTTTTTTTTGCCAAAGCTTATTAGCTTTCTCTTCCCCAATATCTCTCTGTGCCAAGGGAGCAAGAAAGTTTTATATCAAGACACAGTTATGCTATTTCTGCGCTATTCGGGAGTCTCTCTGCATCTGAGCAAAAATCAAGGTGGCTTCACAAAGCCTCTGGGTCTTTGAGTCTTTGTAGAAGGGAAGATTTCCGAATCTCTAATCTTGCTTGGTGGGCAAAACACACCAGAGTTTAATGGGATTCATCAACAGTTATGCAGCTCAAGTGATGGCAAAATGTACTGCAGAAGAGACATATCTTGGTTCGTGGGGTTTTTATGTGCACAAGGATACAGTTTAGGGGAGTAACTTCTCTATCTTTAGTGAATAATTTTCCATTCTTACTCCCACTAACATGTATGAACACACAGGTAAGTAATAACAGAATAAAATCCTGAAGTGTTTTCCCCTGGACTGACTACCAAATAGTTCAGTTCTTGCTTCTGGTCACTTGCTGAACAATGTTATAACTTATTACTTCTCAGTATCCTTCAAACAAGAAGCAATCTTTTAAAAGCACTGAGGAAATTTATGATGAGTTAAATATATAGGATTATTTTTTCACATTACTCAATTCTGTATATGTTCTGATTTGTATCATCTGTCATAGACTGTAGTGTTTGAATAGCGCAATCAATGAAACCCCAAAATAAATAGTTGAAATAATCAATCCCGGAAATAACAAAGACCTTAATCTGCAGTATCCATAGGACTTATTTGCTGACCACAGTTCTTGGACTGGCATCCTTTCAGGAAGACAAAAGACAGCTTTTGTGACATTTTCAAAGTGTTTGTTAAATAATAAATCCAAAATACAGCCTGCCAGATTTCTAGACTTGACAATGGCTTAATAATAGTATTGTAACATGAATGCTAAAGCAGAAGTATGCTGAATGTGCCCATCAGCTTACCACTGTGGTAGGGTGGTGCCTGTTTCTGTTAATGAATATTTAGATTTTTGTGAAAAACGAAGTTGGCATATAAAGCATCTGAGGTTTCAATAGCTTGTGAATGCTTAGGAATCCTGTTCTTTACTGTTTTCTAAGACTCTGGGACAAAATCCTTTCAGAGTTTTCCACAATACAAAACGTGTGTAAGTCCACAGCAGTGGTGATTCACGTTAGTTTCCTATACTTCTGTCTCATTATTTCCTCTGCCTTCCCAGCTTGTCAGTTCTCCTACTTGTGTTGGTTATTTTCTGAGATGGAAGGACTAGGTCAACACTGAAATTAAATAACTAGTTTGAGAAGTTATATAGTCACTGTGGTTTATTTCTTTTTTTCTGAGAGCAATTAACTCTCAGTGCTCCATGAAGGAAACAACATCCTATTGACTTCTGCAGGAACAGCAATGACATGTCCATTACTGAGGTGTGACTTCCAGCTGGAAAGCAGCTTTGCACAAAAGGTCCTTGAAGTCCTGGTGGACACCATATTGAACATGAGCCAGTGATATATCATTGTGGCAAAGAAGGCTAATGGTATCCTGGGCCGCATTAGAAATGTTGCCAGTAGGTCAAGGATCCTTCTTTTCTACTCAGCACTTGTGAGGCCATACCTGCAGTGCTGTGTCCAGTTCTGGGCTTCACAGTATAAGAGAGACCTGGACATATTGGAGAGAGACCAATGAAGGGACACCAAGACGGAGGGACTGGAGAACCTCTCGGATGAGGAAAGGCTGAGAGAGTTGGGATGGTTTAGCCTAGAGAAGTGAACAGCTCAAGGGGGTCTTGTTGGTGTATATAAATACCTGAAAGGAGGATCCAAAGAAGAGGGAGCCATACACTTTTCAGTGGTGCCCAGTGGCTGGACCAGAGGCAATGGGCACAAACTGGTACACAGCAGACTCCCTCTGAACATTAGGAAACACTTCTTCACTGTGAAGGTGACAGTGCTGGTACAGGTTGCCCGGGGAAGTTGTGGAGTCTCCAGTCTCAGACATATTCAGAAGTCATCTGGATGTGGCTCTGGGCTATTGGCTTTAGGTGTTCCTTTCTGAGCAGAGGGGTTGGACCAGGTGACCTGAGGTTCCTTCCAACCTCAACCATTCTGTGATTCTGTGACATTTGCAGACATTGCCAGAGACTCACCACTGCCAGCATGGAGCCACCTCCGTGACAGCATTTGGAAGGATCCTGCACTTACTTGTTACGGTGAGCAAATCTTGACTATTTTTCCGTTTTGAAAGTATGGTAAAGAAGATGACATAAGCATTTTTTAAGGAAGGTATGTTTAGATTGAATATTAGGAAAAAATTCTTTACCAAAAGGGTTATCAAACATTGGAACAGGCCACTCAGAGAAGTGGTGGAATCGCCATCCCTGGAGGTATTTAAAATGCAGGTAGATGTGGTGCTCAGCAATATGATTTAGTGGTGGTTTTGGTAGTGTTAGGTTGCTGGTTGGACTTGATGATCTTAAAGATTCCTTCCAACCTAGATGATTCTACGATTCTATGTTGACACAGCTTGTTTTCTTGCAGTATTTTTAGGATTCTTGAAAACCTGTTAAAAATGTCATGCAATTAGGTTCTCAAGGAAGAAAATATGTTAAAAAAATTGGTAGGTTAGGAAACTTTCACAGGTTACATATAAAGAACAGCCAGGTAAAAAATTTGCTGGAGCAGCTAATTAGTGCGCTTAGCAATGTAATGAATTTATGCTGTCAGGACGCAAAATCTACTCTTACACTGGTGAAAATGAAAGGTCAAGTAAGAAAATGTTCATGTCTTCTGTTCTAAAACAGGAGGTCAGTATTTCACTTACTTTTTTTTTTGTGTGCACCTAGATAAGTATGGTATATAAGATAAGATGCATCTATTTTGCTGATGCAGATGGTGGTCAGTTCTTAACTCATGGTTGAGCCTACCTCCCCATTACTGGCTGAATGTATGCTATAACACCTTGAGATGGCTTTGGCTAATGAAAAACTCTATTGCTATTTTTCAACATCCCATGTGTAACGAACTCATCAAACACTCCTGTCAAAGACAAGCAGTGTCAGCACAGCTTGGGGCATCAGTGGCTCCTGGAACTTATATCTGCTGATAAGTAATTATAAACAAGAAAGCCCTGAGAAATAAAATTAAGTTGTTCATTCACGGAGAAATTTATCCTTGTACAACATCTTCCTGAAAGTTCATATGCAAATAACAATGTATCTGGGCAGCTTTCAGGCCATTATAGAATTCTGTGAGTTTATTAAATATTTTTTTTAAGCAGTGATGGTTCTTTAATCTGTTCTTTGGATTTCCAGAGTACTTTTTTTTAAAAACCTTGTTGGTTCCATCTTTGTTGCATTTCACAGGACATTTGTACAAGAGTAGAAGTGTACAGAAGTCACTTGTTAAGGGCCTAAGAGGTCCTTAATTATTTTGAACATTTATGTGCAAGATGTTTGCATTGAAGTGCAAAGTCCTCTGGAGCGCTCAGAGGCATAACATGTTACTTACTTTTCTCTACTGTAACTGCCTGCCATTGTACCCATATTTCTATTCCACATTATTTTTCTGTGCTGAAGATGCACATCCCAGTAGCTCTTTGTCTTGCTAAAGTGCTATGGAGGCTATACTAGTAAACTGAAAGTTGAAGAAATCACAGAATAAATCACTTGAGTAAATTATCATGGTTCTTTTCCAACCTTACAGCTTCCAGCATGAGCGTTAAAAATAAAATCCTTACCATAATGTTATCTGGATGTAGTGGGACAGCATGCGGTCAGTCACTAGTCTGTGTATTAGTCCTGCACATATTCTTTTCTATGTTCTAATAAATGCTTTTCTTATATGTGAATATTTTGGAGAAAACTCCCATCAGAATATTTTCCCAGTTTTAACAAGTAATTCTCTTGACAGATTTCTATTTCCCACTTTAGACTGAGTTCACCCTTTTTCAAATACTCTAATCCAATAACGTATTAATTACCACCTTGGTGTTTAGTGTTGTGAAGTTAATAGTTTTATTACATTCCACTAGGATTTTATTAGATGCTTAAAAAAGGCCTGATCAGATGTGTTACAGGGTTGATTCTTTTTTTCATTGCATTTGAAAAAATGTTTCCTTTGTTTACATAGAAATACACATAAAAATGCATACAATTACATAATTTATACTTAAAATGTTACATGAAAATAGTTTCTCTCAACAAGAATGACACATGAAATACACACATTTATCTCTTTTCCAAGTGTTCTCATTAGTATGGTGGGTTTTTTTTGTTGTCGTTTTTGGTTTTTTTTTTGCACGCCCTGCAAGTGAAGAATG
The DNA here is from genome assembly GCA_013399435.1 of Arenaria interpres. Lineage (NCBI taxonomy): Eukaryota > Metazoa > Chordata > Aves > Charadriiformes > Scolopacidae > Arenaria > Arenaria interpres. The sequence goes on from VXAK01000087.1 coordinate 102,875, forward strand.
AGAAAGGGAAGCTTCATTTCAAATTTTAGGTTGGTTCTCAAATTTCAATATATTCTGAAACCCTATAGGTGATTCACATAACTCAAAGTGTTAGTAACAACAAAAAGGTATTCATATGAAATTAAACTATAGATTTTAAAAAACTTGGTTAGATGATTGGCCAAAAGCTTTATCACATACAATACTTTTTTTCCACAAAGTTGTCCATTTTCACCTGTACTGTTTTAAATCATTTATGCTTCTATCAGAATAGACAATAACAAATCATTACTTGGTGCAAAATTTACCTTATAAGTGTCAACTTCATACTTCAGGCACCTTTGAATTTTATTTTACTTTCTTGAAAATATATTAGAAAAATCAAAGTGTTTTCTCAGTTTCGACCTGTGCGCGTTTTCTGCATGATTAGTGGAGTATGGTTTTCAGCAAGGCTATCCAGAAGATGATAACTTTCAGAACTAGCCAAAGGAAAAATGGATTTGAAGAAAGTGAGGGATGTAAATGAAGAGGCACAACCTCCTTTCTTTTAATTTTCTGTCAGAAACAAAAAGCTAATTCAGATAGAAATGGTACTTTCTTTCTTCAACCTTTTGTCTCTTAATGCTGACGTACAAAACAAACTCACTGTCTTCTACATCTCCGTATTTGTCCCCTTCTGTAATCTCAGGCTATATGAGAGTTTTGAAAAAAGTGTGGAAAAAAATATTTTCATATTTTCCGCAATGTTTCTGGAATGTTTCTGGTTTTGTTCAACAACAATTTTGATTCCCATCTATGTCAAATGGCCTCTGTTCCTTTCTTCAGTTTCAATCCTTGGCTGAAGTGAAAATCAGGCTCTAAACAATTTTTCTAAATAAAATATAATGATTATGATAAATAATTACAAGTTCATAATTTATACTGCTACATATTTTGTTCTATAGGCTATTGTAGCATGATACTGAAATGTGATACTGAAAAAGAAACATCTTAGTTCAATATTTTCATCTTAGTATCTTCATTATTAATTATTCTACTTTAAAAATAAGTGGGGATGTTTCTGGTTTTGTTCTTTCCAGTCCTGCCCGCTCAGACAAGATTCTGAAGACAAGCTGGACTTGTGTGTGAGTCAACAAGAACTTTTCAGTAAGTGCTACTGCACCACTGACAGGAAAATGCCACAGAATTTCACGGTGTAATGTAATTGATTTCTTTTTATGTGACATTTATACAATGGTATTGCAAAATAGTAAAATGCTGAAAAAAAATACATGATTTTAAATATTAAAGTCAGCAGACCAGATACTGTGAGTATGTTTTATGTCTGCTGAGTCAGAAACTATCATGTTTTCTGACTAGTTTATATCTGGTTCTGTACCATAAATCCTTGAAACCTATATTGTAAAATTTCACCTTTTCTTCCTGTGCTAACATCAGAATTGATCTAACAAAAGAAGGAAATGGTGAGTTATTGGTGGTTGTAAAGAAACGTGAACAGGATCTCTTCTGAGCATCCTGCCAGGATTCCCTTCTGCAAACCAATATATGTTGGTTATCACACATTCAAATCTAACAAATAGCTGTTGGATTAGAAGTACATGACAAATGCAAAAAGAAAAAAATAATTCAGATAAAATCAAGAAAAAGAATGGTGACTAAGGTTAATAAAAGCTGGTGATTGGGGATAGCTACATAGGGGGATATTTTAAGGAAGAAAAATATTGGAATGAAGAAACACCTTCAGATCAAGATAAACGAAAAATCAGAGACAAAACCAAATTACTTATTTTTGCAAGTCTTTAAAGCTGTCTTTAAGCGAAAAAATACTATCTGGGCTCTTTGATTCTTCAAGTAATTAATAAAGTACAATAGTCAGATTAACCCTGGAACTTCTGGTTTTAGATTGTCGTGTAGATTTTTGAGTGTCAGAAATTAATAATGATGTATATCTTACCTTCCTAGAATGTCTATATCTTAAAAAAGCAAGACTTTGTAGTCAAAATGGCTTTTAAATTTGAAAACACGTTTAACTAAGACTCCTGATCGTGTTGTGTTGCTATCAACACTAGCAGCTTCCTAAACGCATGAATATAATAAACATTTTTTACATTGAATATTCATATGTAGATATTGAATGAAGGATATGAATAGTAGATAAAAAGTATTTTATATAGTTATCAAAGTCAGAACAGCATGATAATTCAGCTTCAATAGCTGTGTGTTAGAAGTTGAAAAACTGAATGTTTTCTCTTCCAGCAACAAAGCATTTGAGCACAGCATGAAGCAGTGCTTTCCAGACCTACCATTAATATTCTGCCTTCTTACACCTCCAAGGGATAATGACAAGTTCAGTTATTTGTCTGGATCAAAACCAGAAGAATGAAAGCAACTGCAAAGCTTCTAAACTGAGGTGGTCTATCGAGGAAAGCATTTTCTTGCTGTTGCTGTGAGAATGTCAGCAAAACTTCACAGTATACTGCAAATAAACTTTTTAATCTCTTTCCCAGCTCTGCTATGGTAAAGCTCGCCATATCATTTACAACAGAGTATAAAAAAGTTTCCAGAGGGTAAATGATAGGTAAAGATATAATATAGACATAAGTAAAATGAGAAATAATTGTTTCTTTCACAGTTTGTGCATACAGTCTTCTCTTGTGCTTGCATTTTCTCTGCAGCTCAGCTTTCTACTTCTAATGAAGCTGGGTTTTGCTGTACGAAAAGCAGTTTTATGTCTTTTGGATCACTGCTAATGCATTTCAAAAAGAAAATACTCTATGGTGTCTCAAATACATTTCCTTCTCTTCCTACCTTCTAGAAAGGCGCTTTTACCTTTGTAATATGAAATATATCATTGATCTGTGTTGGAAAAGCTAATTTTTTTAGGATAGCTATGATGGCACTTATCTTTCAGACAAATCCTGACTATTTTTAGTCATTCCAGCTGTTAAGCTTGATGGAAAATCCACAAAATAAAAACCTCAAAAAAATAAAAAAATCTTCCTAGAGGTATCAGACAAGAATATTCTTTATTTCCTTACTGTTGGAAGTGAACAGGGATTTGATTTGATCGTATGAGGTAGCACGGATAGTATTATTAAATTTCATTAATGCAACTGTTTGTATGAAAATATCTCTGCAGGTATTAAAAGGCTGTTGTCAACTGCTCTAAGAAAAACACTTGAGATTCATTCTTCTGGGAGAAAAAAAGTTGTCTTACTGTGCTAGAGGTGGCAGACAAGCTGTTTAAGGCAGTAAGCCTGACTAATAGAAGCCCCATAGTCCATGTTTTTTCCGACTTATTTCTTGGGGACATTTCCAGCTTTCTCTAGGGACAAAATTAGTGTTCTCTTTAAGAGCAAACTGCTAATGCTCAGCTCAAGAAGTAGATGTTAAAATAAGACTTGGAGCGGCAAATGATTTCATGGACTAGATCACTGCCATTATAACAAATTGCATCATGCTGATCTACAGATGATTTTATAGACAATAGTGGCCAACATTGTAACACTGACTGAAGTAAATTGGGAGATGTTTTCAAGCCAAACTAACATCAAGGTGGCATCTTATTGCATTGTCTTTAAGTTTACAACATTTTCAATTCAAAGATAGAATATTAATTTTTATGTATGTATTATTTAGAGAGTATGACCTTTCAAGCACTGAGTACTTTTATGTGAAAGCAATGATCTAGGAAGTAGAGTTTTCTGATTATTATAATAGTGAAGCGGGAAAAGTAAGAAAAAATCACTAATTTCTTTCTTCTAAACATGAAAATTTCAGCCACAGCTGGAAGAAAAATAAAATTGACAATGTTGATACTTAACAGAGCCTGCATGTATAGAATAGAGAAAAGGTCAAGGACTTAAAGATGGAATAAATTTAGGCAAAGACCTTAGAAACAGTTTTGGGATGACTCAGCCTCCTGTTTTTGTCAAAAAATATTTAGTGACATTTTCCCTAAAGCATCCAGCATTGATTGCCTCCTTTCTTATAACCTCATCCTTGCACTAGCAAACTCAGCTGTCAGAGACGATGATGAGGAAGATCCTGCCTTTGAGCAGTTAGACAAATCAAGACCTGTCCAGAAAGATGCAGTGTTCATGGAGGTCCAGTGGGGTACTCTCAAAAGAGCTTTTCGGCATCTGGATTTGATCTGGCTTTCATAGCCTTACACTGGTAAATGCCATTCATCATTTTTATTATCATTTTTACCAAAAGCAAATGAAGGAACACCACTGGAAAGCCGGTGGCTGTGAAGTGAGGATTGGTTATGGGTTAGTGGGATGTATCCTTATGATTGGCTCAGGGATGGTAGTCACTGCAACGATTCACGTTTGGTTGATTTGCTGAAATGCTCCCAGCATGCTTGTCATTGCTGAGGGGAAGAAAGGTAAACTATAATTTAAGCAGTATTATTTCCATAATATTTCTGTGACTGGCTGTTTCATATGGAAGTCCCTTGGGCTCAATATTACTTTGAACACTCATGACTGATGTCCTTGTTAATATGCCCCTCAAAAGGCTGTCTTTATAAGACTCAAGAGTAAAATATATTATTGGAAGGGGGAAGGTGGTGTCTTATATTTTTGTCAGAGGCTATTGCTCAAACCTTTGCTTTTGCACATCCTTGAGTACCTTTGGGAACCGGTCAGTAATGCAATTCCTGGATGTAAAAGACCCATCTTTCTTTTTAATTCTGAGACTGGGCTTAAAGGTTAAGATAATATCTTTGCTTGTCTCTTTACCTTTGTGGAAGAGCTCTACTTCATTACTGAAATGTGTATGTAAGCTTTTTAAGAAGGTAACCAGCAGTGAATAAAGACAGGTAAGAAAACTCTTCTAAAATAATAATGTAGTCCATTAACACCTGGACTACAAAATGCAGATGTGCTTGGGCTAGAATGGCCAGCTGTGGTTACCACAGCAGCTAGCAGCACCACACGCTAACTCTTTGGCTTATACTGTTCTCTGTCACTCCTACCTTTCATTTCTGCTTTTCTTATACAGCATTACTTCTTGCATTTCATGTAAGATTGTACTGTTGAAAGTGGAAGATATTGACTCTGGAAAGAGAGGAAAGGGTGAAATTTGGCCTCAACACAGGATTATGGTTATTTGTGATGCCGTATTTCATTTTAGATTTGGAATGTGTTGTAGTTGTTAATGAAAAAACAAAGCAGTCATTAATGGAAACAAAATATGAATGTTGGAAACTGAAATTTTTTCAAAATAAAGACCAAATATTTTATTTTTAAAATGCTGAAATAGCAACTGAGGCACTGTTAAAAACCTTTTGTTATCTATAGTTTTTTAATATAAGTAAAAATAGATGTAATATTTATATAATATATATAAAATAAATCTACATTGTTAATATAGATTTTATTATCTATGTTACTCCAAATTTTTAAAATTAATTTGTGGAAACGGATACATGCTTCAGCCATTTGTGAACCTGTAGCATGAGATGACAGTAAAGGACAAATGTGATTTTCTAGCTGTATCTGGCATTTGGTCATCAATGGTTCTTCATTCATTCAGCATCTGGGTGTTATAAGAATCATGGATGTTGAAAGGAACTGAAAGAAAGGAGAAAAAATTGAAAGTGTCAATGCACACTGGCAGCCTTGTTGCCACCAGGTCTAAGCAGTAAGGCCGCCGGCAGGCATTTGAGGCCCATGAAAGACAGGACATTAAGACAGCACTGATGAGATAGTCATGATGTAGCTGCTCTGACCACGTGTGTCCCCAGGCACTTAGATGACATCTGAGGGGCAGATCTGTTAATAAGGATGTCTGGATGGTTCATGAGGACATTTGTTGCACTATCTGGCAGAGCTGTATAAGCATCTGGGGAGCTCTAAATACCTTAAATGTTTGGTCCAGGATTTGAACTCTGTCATTTCCTACAACAAGTGAGCTGGAAAGTGCTGCTACTGGGTAGCACCTTTTCAAATAACTTTAAATTGGAGACAAAGAGGTAGTTAATCAAGTATGAAAGAGGAGACAGTGGAAATTTGCAGATTATTGGGGGAAAGGGAGACTTTGACAAAACAGAAAGAAATCTGGGAAGTAAAAGTTCTTGGGAAAAACCCTGAGAAGTCACTTGGCAGGCCTTGTGGCTCTGTGGAGGAATCAATGACATGTATTTCAATCCTGAGAGAAGTTTCTCTAATCTAGTCTTAGAGGCATCCAGTGATGGAGCCTTCACAGACACCCACATAACCTATTCTGATGCTTCACAAATCCTTATGATAAAATCACAGTAATCTTCCTGACTGCAATTCATGTTCATTATCTCATGGAGAACAGATTATTACCTCTTTCTTTGTAACAACCTTTTATATTTTAGAATATCTGTACTGTGCCATATCTTCCCCCTAAAATTTTCTTCTTTAGGCTAAATGACCTAGGCTGATGCAAACTCTCCTCATGTGCACCCATTTTCCCATTACTTTCCTCTTTACTGTCTTAGTTGTGCTATATTTTTCTAAAGAATCCAGCAACTCAGCTGTGAAATTGCAGCTGAGACTTTCCAGTGCTGTGGAGTGGGAGAATTATTTCATTTATCTTGTGTGTAAAAGTCTCTCTACTTCCTGCGTGAGTTTTGCCTTTTTTGCAGTGGCATGACATTTTTCACTTCTGTACACTTTACAATTCACCTCAGTTATCAGATTTTGCTGGGGTTTTTTTGCTACTTAATTACTACTGTACTTTATTTTCTCTTGTGGTTCATGTTTTAACTTTTCTGACTTCCTCTATATACAATCTACTCATTTATCCAAGTCTTTTATAATCTAACCTTATTTCCACTTTTGTATGCTTCCCTTTCTGTGACTGAAGTCACGGTTCAGTTATGGTCTCCGTGCTTTTCTCTGCTCTGGGACAGCTTTTACCTGCTGTGTCATTTCCTTGTGGAAATGTTAGCTTTCTCTAAAGCTTTTTCCTCTTATACATTTGTTATGTAAGGTCTCCCAGGAGATCTTACATACCAAATTTCTGAATTCAGTCTTTACATTATTCGGTTTTATTTTTCTGTTCTCCTTCATTCCCTTTCTCTTAGCTAGGCACTTTTTCAGTTCACAGTCACTCTTTCTGAAGCTGCTTTCTGCTTTGACTCTTTCCCCAGCTGGTAAGACTCAAATGCACAAGAAGAGCCCTCCTAGCTGCTTTCACCATTTTTCTGTCAAATAACTGTTGTGAGTGCATCCCAACAGTTAGGCAGACATTCTGGATCTGCTATTTGCTTTTATTATATGTTTTTTAATGCCCAGTCCTGTGGTTTAGAAAATTCCTTGGGGTATTCAGGAAGAAAAACACATCCAAATGATGCTTCTGGTGAAGCGGTCTGTATATACAGCCATTTGAATGGTGTTCTTTCTCCATTTTTCACCCTGCAGCATGTTTATCTCCTACCTTTCACACCTAAAATCAAGTGTTTGCATCTTTGATGTGTGAGAGAATGCCACCTCCCTTATTCATTCCCTAGCAAGCCCACCTTGGACAACCTATTAGTATTCCAAAAATTGCTACATATCCCATCAAGTCTGTGTTAATCCAATTAAATCAGAGTTTTCCTCCACTTGTTTATTCCCCATACTTCTTGCAATGCTACACAGACAGCCAAGATGTTTAGCAAATAAATTAGTGCTCTTGAGTGACATATTGCCCCAATCCAATCCACCAGATGCCATTATTACATAAGATATAATTATCCATTGCATGGGGGAATTGCAGCATTGCAGGCATGAAGATAACTTCATAAGGGAGGAAATGCTGCTGCTATATTCAGGCTTTACTATTGGTGATAGGCTTTTTACGTACAGCAGTTTCAACACAATGACTTCTCTTTGTTTTCTTGGAAAGGCAGTCCAAGGTGGTAAGTCCATCTGAAGTGACACAGTGATTTGCTGAAATCAAGTCTTGGGTTTTTCTCCATCCCTTTCCCTTGATATCACTAAAGAGCCTTCAGCTTATCACTGAACTGCACACAGATGTCCCGTCTCTCTTCCAGAAGCATCCCGTACTCAAGCTGTTTGTTCTGGTTCAGTTCAGCACTCGGTTCCTCTTTGGTAACATACTTTGGCTTGTGTTCATGTCCTCTTTACCTCAGTAGGAGTTGAGCATGTGCTTAAAGTTAATCAGGTAGCCAGGTATCTGCCTGAAGAAAGAGGCATTGCAGCCTTGTTTCAATAGTGTGCTATTCTGAGGCCTCTCTGGAAATATTTTAAATTATTCAGTTTTTTTTCTCCGAAATTTCTCTGTCTTCTGTTTCTATGAGGGAAACAGCCTGCTTCATAGCCTGCACACAGTGGCCTGTATTCACTAAAACTGCACCAAACTTCTCTCTAATTATTTCCTTGCCAGGCCACAGTGTATTCACTCACAGTGACCAGAAGCTTGTGATGCGCAGGACACCCCTTGAGAAGCATGACAGTATTTCACTCAATAGTATGTACACATTATCCCATACCTTTCTTTCTCTCTGGTTATACACAGCTGAATGGTTACTGTTTCCTATAATCATAGTGCCAAATGATCAGAATGATCAATTGCATATGTACCTTACAATTTTGTGATTTGTATTTTTGTTTTGGTGCTACTGCTTCGTGTACAGATAGCTGAAGCTGATCTGGTTAGATGGTGGCTAAACCACCAAAAATCGGTGTCTATTTGGGAGCAACAATGAAAACAAAAGAGTGTACTTGTTCTGAGATTACTCCAATAGAAATCAATTTCCTTAACAACATGCAGGCAATATGGATTAAGGGCATATTTTTATTTAACCTCCAAATTCATCAAATCCCCTAAGTCAAGAATTTTAACTAGAGCTGTAAATCAACATAGGTGATTTTGCAGACTTTTATATCCATGGGCTGGCAGTTACACAAAAAGAAAAAACTTTTTTCAAACTTTCCGCCTTGCTCCATCCAGGCTGTATATTGTACAGCTTGGGGAACAGTTAGGAACTCAGCATTGATTCAGTGGATGTAAAGAAACCAAAGAATATGATCCCCAAAACACAAAGTTATCTTTCTTTTTGTTGCTGTTTTTGCTATGAGACTGACATACTATACATTAGACATACAATATAATACAGAATTGAAATTCAGTAGTATCCATGTATCTGGAGGCTTTCTAACTGTAACAAGATTTATTTTGGGATAATTGTATACCTGAAAAATGCAAAACATTTGTGGCTGGTTTTGAATGAGCTTTTATTAAGAATCCTCAATGCTGTCCTTCCAGATAACCACAGTATGTCCCCAAAGCCGAACCTGTATTGCAAATGTGTTATGGCATACGTTGTTTCTCACTTTGTCCTCAGTGACATGTTACTTAGTCAACGTGAACAGAGTGATAAGGACTTGGTGCTTATCCAGGACTGGAAGACTTCTTCAGGACAACTGCACAAAATGCCAGGAGGGAACAAAGAGCTGCTCTGTATTTGGAAGCACATCGGAGGATGCTGTCTTTCCATACATGATGGGAAAATTCTAGTGTCATCCACTGAATTTTATTGCACTGAAAGTATTACAAGCTGAAGAAACTCAAAGATTATGATGAACAATTTTTGCAAAGAAATCATTCTGTACATCAGTTGTTTACTTACATTTTTTTTCCTATTATAGAGCATATTTATATGGCTGAAAAACAACTTGAACAGAAAGATTTGATCATAATTAAAAGCTCACTTTTTTTTTTATGCCATTTTATTGTTTTCAGTGTGATTCCAGAACTGCAGCTTGAGGTAAAATTTGAAGGCAGCGAAGTGAAAGAGAAATAACTGAAGATATGACACTCCTGGGACAACACAGAATCGTAAGAACCAAAATGAAAAAAGAAAAATGTCTAAGTTGAATCTGAATCCTTGAAATAGGATTAAATGTTTTTATTTATAAAAGTGAACATCATCTATATATCAATTTGTTAGTTTTATAGACTATAATTTTATCGTCCTTGGAACATGATGGCTGAGAAACTAAGGTATGGTACCAATTTATTGATTTCACTGCAGCAACCTTCATATCATTTCCCTGAGAAGGTCTGGGCCATTATTTGATGTATCACATCAAATGGCTGAATACACAATGCATTGCCTTTGTTTTTTAATGGAACTTCCAACATCAAAAAAGATAATGACCAGTGTAAGACTGATAAATAGGTACTATGTGTGCTGGACAAAAGTACCACTGTTGTTAAGTCTGTCCTCCACACTCTTTGTGGCATGCATGTAATTGCTATTCAGACTAACAACAATGACTTCCAAACACTTCCGATTACACTGTAGGAGATACTTGGCAGCCAGGTTTTTATGTCTACTCACTTCCATGAGACTCGGTGGAAGTCTATATCTTCAGTAGTGGTGTCACAAACAGCAGACTTTGGGTTATATGCCTTTATGTATTTAAAAACCTTTAAAATTGAATGTACATTCTCAAAACAAACAATCAAAAATATAATCTGCTAGCATATGTTGAGAAATTTTCAGTGAATGGTCACACGAAGTTTCCCAGCTTACGCTCTGCCAGAAAGAGTATAAGCTGCAAGCAGTATTTCCTCTCCCACACAGTATGTAATATTTAGGGTTAGCAGCTAAGATATGCATTCACGTACACAGCACATTTTGTGCATTGCAGAAGAGTTCAGTATTTCTATGAAGAGTTTCAACTTTTTGCCTCTGTTGATGTTAAATTTGTGAAATATATGGAAAAAAACTACTTCTAAAGTCTATTATTTTCATTACAGAATGTTTTCGGTGCTTTTACGTGTAATGCACTGAACAAAGATGACACAATAACAAACATTTGATAGAAAGCTTCTTGGTGCACACGGCCTTGACCTGTTTCTCTGGGAGCTCAGCAAGTGTGTTAGTTATTTATGTCTGTACAAACCACTCGTAGCATTGCTTTTACAGCCTCATTAAAAATTCCACTCACTTCTCTTAGATCTTTTTATCATCTTGTGATGCAATGGACACTGCAAGTCCATTTTTCATCAGTAACTTAGCTCAGGTATCGAAATGTTCCACTTAATCACAGTGATAGTTTGTCATTGCTGAGTAATGTTACTGCCACATCCTCAGTTTACTTCAATTGATGAGACATGGTTTGAATCTTACATGTTTGGGTGAGCACAGAAAGAAGTGTACAGCTATGTATGTGATATATTGAACCACAAGAAAGGGAAATGTTGTTTGGCTGGGAGGTTAAATGCACACATTTAAGAGTGAGACATACTTGTTAGGGGTCACGTTGTGTTTCACTTGATAGCAAAAAGAAAAAATACAAGCCCTTGCTTTTCATTGTAAACTCACAGCTTTTTGATATATTGGATAGATAAACAGAAGCAAGAAATGGTTAACAAAAAATCATTTCAACATCTGAAATGACTAATATGTCATACAAACCAATATAAAAGAGATGATCTTCCTTTTTGTATCATAAGTTCTCCATATTATATGTATTAATGAAATCATAGAATATTTATTTGAAGAGAAACTTTGGTATTTCAACTACTCTTTTTCTACAGTTTCAAGGCAGCATTAACTTTGCCTTAGGTTGCTGAAATCTGCTTATTTGCCTAAGCTGTTTTTAACAATCTGCAGTGCTTATGACTCCACATCACCCATAGATTATTTAGTCAAATGCTCCATCACTGACACTATTAGAAAGGTTTCTCTTATGTTTCTTTCTGCCACTTCAGGCAACTTTTTTTTTTTTTTGTGCAATCACACTGCACAGTGAAAACAGATAATTTTCTTCCTATTTGCAGCAGCTTTTTGCCTTTACTGGTATTTTTGATTCAATCAGGGAGTCGTCTTCTTTTTTAGATTTACTTACTCTTTGGTTTAGTCAGTCTTTCCCCATAGGTCATGTTTCTTAAGCTTCTGATCATTCTTGTTGCTCTCTTCTGGAAAGTCTCCAATTGGCGAATGCTCTTAAAGTTCTCAAGCTGAGACCTTATTGACACTGAACCAAGTGAAGGGGTATTGCTTCATGTAAGTGTAAATTACACTTCCGTTTGCACTCTGAGATGGTATTTGCCTTTCTTGCTATGTCATTATTGAGGTGTTTAACTTGTGGTCAGAAATTACCAATATCCTTAGCCTTAGAAATGCTTGCTGCCTTATTTATATTCCAACTTTTATTTGTGTTGCAACTATGCCTGCAAAGATACTTTACTTGCACCTATCAAAT
>VXAK01000087.1:115100-162143 GCA_013399435.1 Arenaria interpres
TTTTCCCTTTCTCATGAGCAAATTATCCTCTAATATACCTCTCTGCTTTCAAGGATCACGTAATCTGCTAAATCAATAAGCATACTATTTATTCTATTTTTTAGGATGTTAATGAAAATATGGAAAATACTGGAGATCACTTGTGCACAGCCACTTGACCCTTCCATTTTACTAATGAATTATGTATGACACTTTTTTCAACATAATACTCCGGTTTGCGTCCTTCCTGTTGTTATGGGAGCTAGTGCATGGTATCCTAATAAAGATTGTATTAAAGGTATTAAAGACAAAATATATCTGCTACTCTTTCCATAAAGGCAGTTTTCCTGTTGATGAAAAAAATCAGGTTTGTCTGAAGTTTTTTTGTCATCTGTCTTGATTTTTAGTCCTCCATTTTATTCTAGTTTGTCACAATTATTCTGTTTCATTTGTATCTTTCTATGAGTTGAAGTAAATTGACTGATCTGTAATTCTTCAGGTCCTCTTTCCCTGTCCTTTGAAAGAGAGTCATTGCAAATCCACCATTGTTAGCTGCTTGCTACCTTACCTTTCTTCTGTTATTTCTTGATGGTAACTTTAAATAGGCTTGACATTTAGTCACTCCTCCTCCATTTTTCCAAATATTGCACCCAGCTAGTCTGAAATATTTTGCTTCCATCTGAACCCTCCAACCTAAGTTCATTTACCCTAAGCCAAGAATTCTTTTCAAGGAACTGTCTAAAAATGATTTTAAAGAATCCAGTTTGCATGGCACTATTTTTTGATAGATTTTCTTGTGTGTTGGGTAACCTTTTCCTTAGTTCATATAACTGTTTCTGGATATCCTAGATATCACCTGTGAGATATGCTTCAGTTTGTACCTTGGCCTATTTGATTTGTCTCTGCATGCATACAGTATTTATCTATATGCTTCATGTAATCTACTCTACTTGCCACTTTCTGTATGCTTCCTTGAGGCTGAAATCATGGAAGAAGACATCCAGATCTGATTCTGACTACACATCCCAATTCTTCCCTGCAGTAGGTTAGGTCGTCTTTCATCCTTGTTTTTTTCCTTGGAGGAACTGCCAGCTTTCCTTAATCCCTTTTGTCATTAGACTTGCCTAACAACTCCCTGAGTTTATTGATGTTTATTTTGCAATAAATGTTCTGTTTCTTTTATTTATAAGGACTAGAAGATCTGCCATTTTTGGGTCACTCCTCCTAAAATTGCTTTAGTTTTAATATTGTAATTTGTGGAGAGCCTTCAGTCTGGAATAGTCTCCTATCTACTCACTTTCTTCATTTTTCTAGAAAAGGGCATCCTAGGACCTTGAGGGACACGCTGTGTCTGGCACTGCCTACTCCACAAGTAAAGCTAAAAATTCTCTCTCACTGGGATGGCTTCTTTGTAGGGTGATTCTTCTGGTTATTCATAAAAATCCCTATTTATATTATCTTGTAGCCATGGCAACACGTATGCCTTTTTCAAGCTTTCTCATTACTCTTATAATTCCTGCACTCTGTAATTGAATAGAGACCTTTTTTTGTTATGTATTTCCTCCCTTATTGACCTCTGTGGAGATTTCATGACCTTTTGTGTTACAGCATGTAAATAATCTCATGAAGTTGCTGTTATGCCAATCAGACATAAATTTCAGAATCTGATACTCTTTCTAGTCCCTCTCATTCGCCTTATATTTATTTTTAATTGTCTACAAATTTATAAGATCTTTGGTGGATTGACACACTATCCTATTGATTCTCCTATGAAACTTGTACAAATAATCTAAAATCTCACTCCTGCTTTCAATAATCTGTGCTAGGTCAACACCAACAATGACAATATCTCCGTGAAATATGACATACTGGAAATGAATTCAGGCTTGTTGTCCTGGTCAATACAATGAAATTGTGGTGATACTCTGATATGCAGTTCACGGCACAACTTTGTGTGATACACTTTTCTGAGAGTGGACTTGACCTAGGGTGACGTCTCCAAACTTAGTTTACTATCTCCTTGTGGTTCAGGCATGAACTTGAACCATTCTAAATGTAGAATCAGCCTAGAGTTTCAATAAGTCTATGGGCAGGATAATAAGCACCAGAAAACTTCTTGGCACTTTTAAGTGAAACAAAAGCCAGAATGTGTTTCCTGGGAAGTAAACACGGAAGAAGAATCTTTTAAAAAGTCCTTGAACACAAAATACCTTTAGTTCTCTGTGAAAACTAATTAGTTTTATAACTGTCAGTTTGATTAGGAACAATGTCATTTGTTTTCAGGAGCTTCTGTAGTTTTTTTTTCTTTCTCTCTAAGCCTAACAGTGTTAATGTTGTACTTATTGTTTCTTAATTTTACTCTCATCTTCGCGACACTGACTAATCATCCAAACACTATCTGCTACTGTGCCAGAGCCTCCTGGGTAATAACAGTGCCAACGTTTGATAAGTGGCTGCCAGATGAAGTGTACATTGGTTCAGGAGAAGCTGTGCCAACTGTCATGCAAAAAGCAATGCATAAAGACAAAAAGTCTATAAAAATTACTTTAACTTTTGTTTATTGAAGCTGCACATATTCAAGTAAATAAAATGTTTCAAGAGGCAGTGCAGCCTAATTTTAATTCCCATCAAATGAGACAGCAACTGAAAGAATGCTATTTTTCTATATATCAAGCACACTATTGGGACCTGTAGTGATTAAGTCTTTGCTATATACAGCTATTTTATTATTTATAAAAGATGAGTTGGTAATAGAAACCCATTTCTGAGTGAAAGAATGCACACATATTTTAAAAAACTTAAAACCTATAAAGAAAGAAAGATCTAGACAGAATTGCAATGTCTCCATGTTCTTGATCAGTGTGGTGGTTCATCAGACAGAACTGAGGTGCAGTTAGAAGACTACGGTACTTTATTTAAAAAAAATGTGCTTTGGAAGGAGGAGGGATATGAAGGGGGCCAGTGAATTGGATTCTGTACATGAGCAGCAGATAACATCATCCACAGGAGCTTATGAATCCTTTACTAAACAGTTTTGCGTAGACTTAGTGAGGAATAAGAAGCCCAGGAATGCTTCCTAATTGAATGTATTTGCTTTTGTTAGAGAAGATCCATGAACTCAAAGCACATTGATCATTCTGTGCATGAAAGTCGCTTAGTCCAGGACATCCGTACAGGGCATGTACAAAAGGTCTCCTGTTTTGACAGACTTGTTCAAGCCAGGGAGTCTGTCATCCTAGATTCCTTGAACATTTAAATTACTGGATTCTTCAGTAAAAGAAGTAGTGGCATGTACTCCAGGTTGTTCTGGCCCTTCAAAAGTTACTTTTGAAAGATTTACACTAGACTTTTACATTACTCTTCAACATACCAGGGCACACTGGTCAGAGCTAATCAGTGTCCTGTTAATAACTGCTCTGCATTCCTATCACTAAAGAAGAGGAACAGAAAGAGAAGTTTCTGCTATAAGCACAGAAAGTCAAAACTAATTCAATAACATCACAGTTTGCTATGGGAAGGCTGTGTGGCCTTTGAGTGAGGGCCTCTGTGAAGTTCATCTATGTTCTTAGCCAGAGAAAACTAGCTATATTTGTTCTTAAAATGTGTACTAATATTTTCTTATTTGATTTTTTAAATCAGCAGATGACAAAGCTGAAGCACTAGAGTAGATCAGACTCACTTCTATTTTTTTAAGAGCATGGAAAAGTTCCAGAAGCAGCATCTGCTTAACTTTTCTCATTGCTTTTGTAGAAAAGGATGGTTTTTGCGTCACCCAGTGTGCTGGGTATTACTTGTGTTATAAATTCAGGTCTCCTAATCCTACTTTTCTCCAAAGCAGCCACTCTGGTATGAATATTATCAGGTACCTGGGGTAATTGTTATGTTGGACAGCTCAGTAAAATGCAGTGAAGCATGTGACAATAGCCACAGATGTCCATCATTAGATGTTTTATTACTGTATTGAAGCATTTAATTTGTTTGCCCGCAAGGATAGAATCTCCTCTGGGCTTAGCAGAGTCTTGATTTAAATGCCTCTGGGGTCAAGTGTATGTCATGATAAAGTTCAGCAGCTCCATGAAGTCATCTAGTTTCCATCAATCAGTTTGACAGTATGCACCTCCCTCCTCCACCACTTTTCCATTATAGTCTCTGCACATATATTATTAAATGTTCTCTTTCTTTTTCTCTCCTCTGTTAATGACTTTTCTTATCTCATCAAAACTGTAGTGTGTTGAACCTTGTATCTGCCTTCTCTTGCACTGAATTCTCTAGGAACAAATCCTGTCAAAAGTGCAGGAGGAAGGGGGTTATCACGTCTGCCTGTAACCTGTCTTTTTCCCTTGTAGATTTTATTATTATGTTTATGGAAACTTTCATTAGTCACATACCTGTAATATCACTGAACCCTACTGTCCTCATTCTTTGCACCTTAGCTTTGTATCCTTAGCTAGGCTAATTTCAGGGTGGCAAAAGGGTCCCTCAGGGAACATCTTCGCTTGGTGAAGCCCCTTTGTCTGCATGTTCATGCTCGTGATGTACCCTGGTTCTTTTATGGTTGTGCAAAAATATCTTTAAAGCCCTTGCAACTGAGGTACAAATTTAAGTCAACACCAGGCTATCTTCTATTCTATCTCGTTATAGATAATTTTCACAGTGGTGGAAGGTTACCAGCAGGAGCCTCTAAAGTCAATATTAAATCTAATTATAAATACATATTTAAATTGTCCTGAAAAGCAAAAGAAGGGTGGAATGACCTCATTTGTAGGTAATATAACATTTTTCAGATAGTCTATCTAAAGTGGATAATGAAGAGAGGCATAAGCTTCTTAGAACACTGTCTGATAAAATGGCAGGTGAAGTGCAATGATGAAAAATGCAAAGCTTTGGAACACATGCTGTAGTGGCCTATCCATCTATTTATGAATATAGACACACATTACATTCACAGCATGGGATCACAATTTCGCTTTCACTGTAATCACTATTCTGTGCTGGTATTGTGGCTATTAGGAACAATATCAAATTGTTCTGATTTTTAAAATCAATAATAACTTTCCAAATAACACTCAGCCCGATCCTTTCAGAGACTATTTAACTATTAAAAGCAGAAAATAAAAATTAATTTATTTTGCTTCTGTGGGAAGATCAGCATTATTTACTTCGACAGATAGGGATTGTTTTTTTTGTTGGCCTTACGAACAGAATAAAGGTGACGCTATTTAATTTACTGCTAACCAGTACTGATGTGATGTTATACATCTCTTTATATCGATTCTTTCTGTAAAGCTTTCAGGACTCTGAATGTTACATTCCTTCCCTTGTTCTAGACTATTAGAACAGACAAATATTTTATCTAGATGAAAATTAACAAAGAATAGTTGGTTTTCTCCTCTCTGCTGCACTGTTTTGAATGCAAAGCTACTCTTGTCACTGAGTTTGAATACTCTTTCAGCTAAGGCCAACTGAAATAAAGTTTTTTATTAGCATTTTGTAGAACCTGCATAAAATGGAACTGAAGTTCAGTTTCGACTGATTCACTACTATGCTGCTGTCCAGTTTGGGCCACATTTTTTGAAGGAAACTACTGAATATGCTTCTCAAATTAGAGGTCTATGTTACGTAAGACATTATGCCATGATGTGTCTTTAAAATAATTTCAATGGTTACATCCTTTGCTTGAACAAGATCTAGCTGCTGTTGCCACACAGGTGCAATTCGGTCTCCACAATATTCGGAGGTACCAGACGGAAGGCTGAGTATCAGGATTTGGTATTAAAATTGACATATTTTCCCAGTGGCAACTATCCCTGATGCTCTTAACATAAAATTTTTTACTGCATTTGTTTTATAATACATGATAAAGTTTACTCTGCTGACAAGTAAATGTATTTTAATGATATGCACTTTGGAAGAAGTCTCTCCTTGTGTTTGTGTCAGAACACATAAAACAGGATCTTCAGAGTTCAATAACCTGGCATTTGACAATATGTTACTGGATGCCATAAAGTTATATTTTGTTGATTAATCCTCCTACCAGTCAGCATAGAATCATTCCTTGTTTTCTGCCTGATTTTGTGTTAATAATCCAAGAAGACTTTTATAATTTCTATTAGGTCACTTCAATAATTTGTATCTAATGGTAACATTTTTCCCTAATATTCTACCAAAGTTTGACATTGGTCTTTCTCAGTCTCTCATTTTTTCCTCAGTCAGTTGTACTTTCTTTACACTATGGGAACCTTCTTGCTAAATCTTCTAAATGTACCACATGCTGTTCTGTTTCTTTAAAACTACAGGAGCACTCAGAGAAGAATCATGAGAGGAAAAGAGAAAAAAACTCCAGAAATAAGGAGAGGAGAGGTAAGTGGGTAATGGCTTTGCAAAATATTTCTGTTATTCATGAAAATATCTTGTTTGTGAGAGAAAAAGAATATCTTTCTGCTCTTCCGTATTTTAATTTTTACTAGTATCTGTTGAAAATAGTGATTAAGCACCTCTTTAAAAGTAAGAAAGAGGCATTGGAAAATGAGCTGAGTACACTGGTGCATAGGTTTGTCGTGCAGAGCACCAGTGTTACAGATGTGCGGTACCTATGGTGCCTTGTCAGAGGGGATGAAACATTGTAAGCTCAGTTTTACCCCAGGAATCCCAGGAATTCAGAAAATTATCAATATTAAAAAAATGTCTGATACAGGAAGATGAACACAGATATCTAAGGAATGATTCCCATCCAATTAGTTGCTAGGAAGCAAAAAACCTCAGTGCAAATCATTGTGGAAAATCAGTGTCAGATCATGATCAGCAATACCTCTGACAATCTTGAATGCAATGATTAATCTACAACTGAGGAGGTGACATTTTATGTCAAAAGATAAGAGCGATTTTAGTATATCAGTGTCTTTTTGGCTCAAATGATAGTAATGGATTCCATTCTCCAGGAATACTTCCAGCTATCACAAGTGAATGCTTGGCTCTTTCAGGAGAAATGCTGGAATAAATCTAAATAAAATATCTAGTTGAAAAGAAGGAAAATGGGTTAGCTCTATTTCAGGTGGGACAATCATAGGGGCTTTAAAGAAAAAGAGATGATCTTGCCCACTGATTACATGGGTCATGAGCTACATAGCCAGAAATTATAATGGGCTTCATTGACATTTGCAATATGCTGTTTAACAAATCTAATGTTCTGCGAGCATAGCAGTGTTCAAAATAACATGGCGGTGTACATGTAATATAAAATGTAGAAAAGTAGCAATCAGTCAGTAAAGAAGGGTGGCAATTACTGCAGAGAAAGTAAGTTGTGGTTTTGTCCATGCTAGGCTCCCATGAGAAAGTGACCTTTGTAAGAAAATGACCTGCCCACAGCAAATTTAAAGAAACACGCAAAAAAGTGCGCAACACTAGTTCACGACCATGCTAATCAGTATACTATTATTGCTACTGCCGTAGGAGCTGCAGCATAACATTGAAGAGACAGAATGATGGATGTTGGAGAGATCCACAAGGAACATTGCATAAGATTGGCCATGCAAATTAATTTTCAGATATTTTAAGCAGATTGTGCATTTGTCCTAAAGGTAGTTTATGTATGGAAGTGTGCTGTTCTATTACCAGAACCCACAGCCAGCAGCCATTTCTGTGGCATTAGTCAGAGACTGTGCTGTAATAAGATCTGCACTAAGTGAGCTGAGAAAGAGGTCTTTGTGATATGATCTAAAACTGATAATAAAATATAATCATCCCTTGGATTTGACCAGAGGCACCACATAGCTAAACTAGGCAGAGTTCAAGTTTTAAGATAGAAAAGATTATGCATTTGCTGGAGAAAGAAGATGAGTTTGGTAATGAGCTGAGCTTCCTGTATACATTTCCATCACTTAGCAGTCTTATGTGTGCTTTGTATAAACCCGTGTCTGCTACCAAATACCTTTCAGTATCTGTTAGGAGACCCCACTGCATATTTTGTACAGACTGGAGGATGTAGGAAGAGTGATTTGCTTAGATGCACTGCAACACATTGCAATGTTCATGGATAGCTTTCAGACAGGCTTGTAGGTCTAGTCAGATGGTCGCCACCACCATAGTTGAATGATATCTATGGTTTACAAATGCCAGTTTCAAGATGGTTATTGACATCCTTTCTCAGATGAACTGATACAAATTTCAATTTCACTTTGATGTGAGTCAGATGTGGGTTCTGGGTAACCAAGATGATGTGTACCTTTTGGCAGGGAGGTGTCGGTGAGGCACGGTCAGTTCAGCGGAAGACAACGTGCCTGGCCGCTGGCAGCCTTCAGCTGCTTCGGCAGAAAGGCATCCTGACTTGCCACTTACCCTTCCAGGCACTGGTTCTTCATACAGTACTTTGGTGGCACTTAATGAGAGTTCAGTGGTACAGAACTCTTAGCACAAACTGGTATTAAATAAGGAAATGCGTAAGCTAACATATATTCTAGGAAAAAACTTACAGTAGGAAGGGCTTTTACTTCCTCTCTGGTTGCTGCCTCAAACCAGGACAGTCGCTAATCACAGATATGATTAGTTGTCTAAAATATTTCACCAAGAATACCTCAAAATGTCTACTTGCAGCATTACATGTCTGGGTGTATTTTTTTCAGCGCATGAATGATCAGCAATGCTCAGAATATGGAAACATCCAATTTCTCATCACTCTTGTCTTTTCTATCTTCCTGTCTGCTTTCATGTGATGCTTGGTTCATCCTGCATCCAAATTAAGTTGAAGCTTTGCCTCATTCTTCCTACAAGACTAATGCTTTTCCAGTAACTACCTCAGGGTTGAGTGGCAGTGTCACTGGAGAGAGATAGCTGCCTTTATCATCCAGGGTCTCCCATTCTTCTCAGGAACGCTGTTATGGCAAAACGTTTTACCTTGTGTCATACTTCATAATTTTTCTGATTTTTTTTTTTTTTTCCCCACAGCATTTTAACCTATACACACTGCAACAGTTTTTGACTCAGTGACTATATACTCAGAAGTTATCATCTTAATTTTTTGTTGAATAACATTTCAGTTGCTGAGTTTCACTTTATGGGTGGAAATAAGTTATTTCAGTAGTGTCAAACAAGGGTATGATTGAAACACCTCCTAAAATCACTCTTTAATGTAGCCTCTAATCAGATGAGCATTTTCTAGAAGGCTGTGGATATCCTGAACTCCAAATAATTATGGTCTATGAAATCCTAACAGTATACTTCCAGCTGAATTCTGTCCACCATGACACTCATATGGGAAAGTGCTTCAGGCACTTAATAAGTAGAATATGTCTCCCTGCAAAAATAGAGCTTCTTCAACCCCATGTGTAGCTTTGTGCCCTCTGGTGCCCATGTTACAGTTCAAGGTGTATTTTTTCAGGTAGGAAATGCAGGTTATCAGTGTATATTGTCTAAACTTCAGAAAATTGCCCCCCAATGTTTTACTGTTATTATTTCCCCTTGTTCTCCAAATAACCTTTGCCAATACATAAGGTGGTTTGCAACCCTAATTTTCACCTCCATAGTAAAAAAATAGTTCGTTTCTTCATTCCTGCTATATTTTTGTTGACTTAATATACAACATTGAAAATATTGCTTGAGTAACTGCAGTAGCTAGCGCAAAGTAGTGATTAATTTGTCAGTCAGGTCCACAAACCTGACCAAAATCCACCTGTCAATTAGATACGTGCATTAAGTGTGTTAGGTTTTAGGATTGCCCAGCCACCACATCTAAATAAGGGAGTACTTGGTTTCATTATGAAAAATGCTTGGCAAAGATATAGTTTTATTAAAAGTTTGTGAAGGTGAACCTGTTTCACACTCCAGCATAAGAGAGACTTCTGAGCGTTTGATTTCTCAGCTGCTGATGCTGAAAGTGCAAGGGAAGATAAATATTGCAGTGGAAAATCTCCCTCCAATTAGAGTATATTTTGTGGCTTGAAACATCATGATGCTTGGGATGTTTTGCTACGCTGTTCTTATTTAGCCAGGATCCAGCCCAAAATACCAGCTGTGCAAACTTATTAACACATCCTTTTGTTTATGGTGACTCATTACACAGGGGCAACGTATGAACAATTACCCTTGTTGAAGAAAGTGCCATTCTGTTCAGTTTAATTATGTGAAATTTGATGTAGACCGATGATTGTTGCAAATGAGGACAGAGGGACAGCAAGAATCTAAAAACATGAAAGAAATGTATGCGTAACCATAGAAATTCTACAAATCATTTTGCTGAATGGTAAGAACATTTCCATATTGTTTTGCGTATGTATTGCCTACTCTACCTAAATGACAATGTAATTTCTGCTAGCAGTCTATTGGAGCCGTTTGATTGTAATGTACAACATGCACTTTTGTGGTAAAGTTGCATTAAAAAGTAGTTTAAATTGTGGATTGTCAAGGTAACCATGAGAGACCCAGCAATTTCTTTTTAAGAGATGACTAACAGAGCAGGGAAGCTATGCTTACAGTGTCAGTCAGCCTAATTACAAGAATTCACTGCAGGTTTTGCCATGCCAGAGTAGAACAATTAAGTCTCCCATCATGCTTTCGGCAGTGGATAATGCCTGGTACTATGGCTGGAGAAAAAATTCCCGTTCTACCTAATCAGTTCAGCAATGGTGTACAAACAACCTCAAAGAAATGTCAGGAAAGCTTTTCCCTTCCTGAACAAAATTCAGCATGAATGTCTACTTCTGAATCTTTTTCAGCTGAGATTTTCACCAGCTCACTCAAGGTTACTTGTTGACTGGGTTACCTTCGGCTCCTGGCTAGCTAAGTGAGAATTCAATAGGTCCTTCTAATGGCATGCTGCTA
The DNA here is from genome assembly GCA_013399435.1 of Arenaria interpres. Lineage (NCBI taxonomy): Eukaryota > Metazoa > Chordata > Aves > Charadriiformes > Scolopacidae > Arenaria > Arenaria interpres. The sequence continues at coordinate 125,892 of VXAK01000087.1, forward strand.
AGGGCTAGGAGGGATCAGCCTTCATTCTTTCCTACCTAGCACTCTTTATAATAATTCCCATCTGCAAAAAACCTTTGATGAGCACTCTCCTCAAGATATCAGTGATTTATCAGGGCTTTATCCCATGTTTTTACATGCACTATGCTGTATTAAGTGACAGTAAGATGATGAAGAATGATGACCTTCGGTTACAATGTACAGGAAGTTTAATGGTAAGGAATAGGTAATTTTCACTGCAGAAAATTTCTTTATACATGAGTAAGAATTCAGATGAAATCTCTATCAGCTTGAAATAATAAATTAAGTGAAATGGAGTTGTATTTTTATGGGGTTTTTTCTATTTTTTTTAAGAGCTGGGCATCAGGAGTTTAAAGTTCATTACCACATTTATCCCAAGAATGAATAAAGCTATATGGGAATCTTTGGGCTTCCAACCATTCAAAGTTTCTTTTGAATTATTTTGAGGGGTCTCTATTAGTAAGAGATCAGTATGTAGATGACTAATCAGCATATCAGAAAGAACTGAGCTCTTCAGTGTGTCTTTTCTTCTATACCTCATATTGAATAGCAGAAAAAGAGAGAAAAGATCAAATATAATATTCCAGTATACAGAGATAAAACAAAAAATCAGAGCAATGGTCTGTAATGAAAATCTTTATACGTGCTTTAGACCATAAATTCTGTTCACTGCATTCCTTTTCCCCTATGTGTCATCCTATTGTTACACTTTGTAAAAGCTTGTTCTCAATTAGAGTATATAAGAATATAAGCCCTCTACCCATACTAAATCCATGGTTTCCTTTAATTATATCTGATTCTACACAACTATATTTAAAGCAGAACTGTTACATGTAGGACAATTCTGTCTTTGAGCCTAAGGAGATTGTTATATTAGATACTGTTACTTACTACTATACAAACTTTATATCATTTTTGTGGGATAATCCAATTAAAACCTGTCTGACACTTCCTTCAATTCCACTATAAGAAGAAGTATGTGTCCATTTTAGCTCAAAATTCAGGAAATGGTTGCTGTGGTGCTTGAGGCAACCCATTTAGTAAGAAGGTTTACATAAATCTAACAGCCTTTTAGGCATTAGGGCTGTCTGTCCTTTCATTTAGGGTCAGCTAAATCCCATTACATTGCTAATCAGGCAGTCTAAACAGCTGTGATAAAGTCCCTGTGCTTCTGCAAAAGCAACTATACTCACCGAGCTATCTGAAACTATGTCAATGCTAGTCAGTGGGCAAGATTGTTTCCACTGGAATAAAACGATGTGTCAAATCATGCCATTAAACACATTATCATAATACATAGAAAGGGAAAATTTCACAGACAGTATAATTCTGGCATTTTCTAACTTCTGCGATTCTTAGAAATTAATCTCTAAACAGTGTTTGGTTTTGTTTATTCTCCTAGACCTGCAAGTGGTGGTCCCATTGGAACATCCTTTTCATATGCAAAGACAACATGCAGGTACTTCATGACGTATACAAGGACTTGACTGCATTATATAGGAATAAAACAAACAAACAAAAATAAAAAACCCAGTGGAAACATTAAGGGATCAATTAATTTTCATTTGCATGGAATTTATTGTAAAAATAAGTAAAGTGCCAAGTGCTTCCTCTGTCAAGCAAGGAAATGATTTGCAGTAGCCACAAAAAAACTTATGGGAGAATCTGTTAGACATGGTAAAATTGTTCCCACAAGATTTTGGAAGTGCCAACTGCTAACATACGTACTACTATTTTTATAAGATATCTATGGGTACTTGTAAACGTTTCTCTCAGTTCAGACACAAATGTGTTACTGAACATTTCTCACATTATTTTTCATTATTGTTATTTCAGATTTCTGCCTTGAATATATAAGAATAAAAATGTGAGTCTTTCTCTGCCCCTACAGACCTTTGTTTCTGCATTTAGTTTAGAGCCTTTGCCTCTTTCTAAATTGTCTCATTCTTGTTTCTTATGCCATGTCAAACTTCCGTGCCAGTTGGGTGGCACATGCTGACGGAGATGACTATGGAAGTGTGATAACTCTGTAAGCAGTGTAACTGATGAAGCCTGGCTTCCTGTGGAGGGAATTTTTGCTGTTTATGGAGCTCCTAACTCCACATGAAGTTATGCATGCTGCTGGAGTGCTCATACTCTCTCTCTCTTATATGGCTCTTCAATGTCTATAATAAAATTCATACTACGCACTTTTTCTTGTCAGGGCACTAATAGGGTCATTCATCCAGCTTATTTTCATGACACTTGTAGGTTGTTAATGTGTCTGAAGCCACTGTCCATCTGTCAAATTGGCTGAAATTGTTCAAAAGGTGTTAAATGAAAAATAAGGATAGACAGAGATGTATGTTTGTGTATAAAATCCCATGAAAAGTATGATTTCATGAACCTCATTTCTTTTGATAACTGGACTAAAAATGCAATCTAAGATAAAATACAGACTATATTTCCCAGAGGAACCAGCTTTAAGGAAACATTGAAAAATGGGTGAGGGGGGCCAGGGTGCCTCAGCAGCCTAAACATAAGAATCAGATGCCATTTTAGAAACCCAAGTGGATTGTACCTGGCCTCCAGCAGCCTTTCCCTAAGTGTGTTATGTACCTTCTGTTTATAACTTCCTCTGCAGCAGTCTTTGATAGCTAGGTCATCTGAAAGAACAACAAATGCTTAAGCTTAAGCAATTGAATCACTCCCTTAGAATTCTGGTTCTTCAGGACAGTGAGTATCTTCATAGAGATAACTGCAAAGTGCCTCTCTAACTGGTACCATTATGGAAATGATAGCAGTAGTAGTCAACATAACTTTTCACCCTATCATCCCAATAGGGACATTGCAATTGAGGCTTCTGAAAACAAGGATTTGCAGATTTTATAGAGCCAAGTAGAATAATTTTTTGATTCTGTTAATTGCAATTTCCTGCCCCCTTGTACGGCTCTTAATTTATTCCTTTCCTGTGAAGGCTGGTGTCACTGTGAGGCTACTCTCAATTATCTTTGAAAGATTGTGGTGACTAGGGGAGATTCCTGAGGACTGGAAGAGGGCAAACATTGCACCTGTCTTCAGAAAGGGCAAGAAGGAGGATCTGAGAAGCTACAGGGCAGTCAGTTTCTCTTTGATCTCCAGGAAGGTGCTGAAGCAACTAGTCATGGAAACCACTTGCAAATACATGAAAATCAGGAAGGTAAATGGAAGTAGTCAGCATGGAGTAATGAAGAGGAAAGCATGCTTAACCAATCTGAAAACCTTCTGTGATTCTATGACCGTCTTGATGGATGAGAGGTTTATCTTGACTTTAGCAAGGCTTTCAACCCTGTTTCCCATAACATCCTCATACACAAACTAATGAAGTACTAACTAAATAAGTGGACAGTGAAGTCGACCAAAAAGTGCCGCTGCACTTAGATGGTTGTGATCAGTGACACAAAGTCCAGCTAGAGGGAAGGCACTACTGGTATGCCACAAGGCTTGATACTGCCACCAACAGAAATTAACATCTTTGTCAGGGGCCTGAGTGAGGGGACAGAAAGTATTCTCAGAAAGTTTGTAGATGATGCAAAATTGGGAAATTGGGAAGAATGCTTGATGCACTGGATGGTTTTGCTGCCATTGAAGGGACAAATACTGTTGGTATTGCCAATTTGAGGTCTAGGGCTAGAACTGAGAGGCCCTAAGGACAGAATTACATCTGGTAATGCCTATATGTAATTGCTACAGAGGTGTTCAGGACTATATGTCTTGAATGTTTAAGATTCAAAAAGAATATTTTTGTAAGTCATTCCCATGTATTTGACTGCATCAAAAATAGTTCTTAAAACTGGAGTGAGCAGGCTATCTAAGCCAATTTTCTCAATGCCTCTTGAAAGTGCTCTAGGGGAGGAACTGTAGTTATCAGTTCTCTGGGTCCACAGCAAAAAAGATCTCCGTCAGGATGTTAATCTCCGCGGTGCTGGTCAGCTGGAATTTGCAGGCCTTGGAGGAGGGCAGCACCGTCAGCTGGCAGTGGCGCGACTCCGGCAAAAACTGCCAGGCTGATGTCACCAACAGCTGGACCCAGCGGGCAACTTTCTCCGTGTCTAAGTAGGAGCTGGTGCAGAGGTTCTCCAGGAGGAATGATCCCTGATCCCTTGGCACCTTGTCGTCATGGCGGTGGAGAAAGCACACGCAATCTCCCAGCAGCTCCCTCTTCCAGCACATGCACTCCAACACCACGTGGATGTCGGAGGGCCTTCCTGGCGGCTGTTCCGTGGTGTCCAGGTCTAGGCTGAAAGAGTGCCCGGGGGGTGGCCGCAGGAACACGAGCAGGTGGTAGGAAATGCTCTTCTCCTCAACGCTCCAGGTTTCACACGTGTCATCCGCCCCAGTGGCTGGGTACAGCTGCGGCATGAAATTCCTCTTGGAAAGCACGCGGCAGACACTGAGAAGGCCATCTACCAGCTCCTTCAGCACCTCGCACTTGTTGGGCAGGCCCTGCGTTGGCGATGGTGTGGACGTAGAGAAAGACTGGACACCATCAGGCAAACCATTGAATTCTTCCTCCTCCTTGCCCTTCTCCTGCGTGCTGCTGGAGCTCTCCTGCTCACTGCAGCAGGCAGAGGGAAAGACCGCTTCCCGGTCCAGCCAGTAGACGGCACTGAACAGGAGCAGGGCTGCTGGAATGGCCCAAAACTGCCAGTGCTCCAAGCCAGAAAGGAGCGTGGCCTGCTCTGTGCTCCTGCTCTGCTCCACCTCCTGTAGCAGCCGAGTCATCTGCTCATTCAGATACGCCTCTCGCTGCTTCATACGTTCAGTGGTCTCCATGTCTCCCACCTCATTGCTCTTCAGCCCAGGCTGGAGGGCCAGCAGAGCCAGAGCGAGGACAAGTGCTGCAGCCATGGTCTGTAGTAGGCCGGAGAAAAGAGGTCTGAGCAGGGGTGCCCGGGTGGGGCTGGGGAAAGGGAGACTGGAGCCACCCGCAGCTGGGGGCCGGTAGGAGAGGGGCTGAGGGAGGTGGGAGGGAGCAGGGCCCGGGCCCAGGAGCACTGCACGTGTGGGAGCCACGGGCCGGCCCAGGAAAGCCTGTGGTGTTGACAGGCTCGAAGGGGCCACGGGCCCTGGCTGCAGACAGCGTTGGCGCCCACCCTGCCCAAGGCGCCCTGACGGCCGGCCCCTGGCAGGGTTGTGCCCCGTGAAAGGGTAAGCGCTACCCGGGTAGAGTCTCCCAAGGCCCCATCCCTGGCACCCAACAGCACCCCATGGAGCCATGGCACTCAGCACATCCCCAAATCTCCCTGGGCACCTGTCACCGCTGGGAGCCCCAAGTGACTCTGCCCCCAGCCCTAAGGGCCAACACCGTGCCCTGCTCTGAGAGGCTCGGCTCTCGTTGTGGGTTAGAAACTCCCGGGCCACCTGCCCCGTCCCCCATCCAGCCCAGCCTTCCCCCTGTCGGCTGCACTCACCGATCGCCCAGGGCAAACAGAGGAGGGGCTGGCTGGGGCGGCCCATGGCACAGCTCCCACGGAAACCTCTCCTCTGTGCTGTCATAGCCACCGGAGCAGCGTCACCCAGCCAGCAAGCCCCCAGCCTTCGTCCCCACCACTCGGCTCCGTGGGTCCTGGGCATCCCACCAAGTACAATCCTGCCCGGCAGGAGCAAGCTCCCACAGGCTCTCTTCACAAAGCAGGCAGACAAAGCCAAAACCAGAATTGAAAACAGGGACTGCAGGTGGAGGTCCCTGACTCAGGCAGAGAGGTGCAAAGTTTTCTGGGCCACTTGTTTGGCATTCGTCTGACCGCGAGTTGTCTCGTAAAGAAGCGCTAGGAGCCCTTGGACCGAGACAAAACTCCTCCTCCCTCTTCTCCTCCTAGATGCCTTCTGCTGGCGCAGTACCTAGCCCTGCAAACCCGGGCGGTCAAGTCAAATGCAGAACATGTCCCTGGTGCAAGCGGAAAAGATCCCGTAGCTCCTGTCTCCAGCTACCAACTTGCCCCCTGCAAGTGCTTTGCCAGGACGGAGGGCTTCTACATGCTCTTTAGATAAGGCTAGAGCAGAAGCGCTCCTGGGGAAGCAGACTATTGAGGAGAGCAGAGCGCTTAGGTTGGGATTCTTCTTACCTACTTTTAGCCATCTAAAACTTAAGTGCCTAGCGTATATTAGTCATTCAGGCTCCCTCTGCAGCATTTGTGCAGAGACAGGGACGCGCTTCAAGAGGCTGATCAACCCTTTCCACCCCACCAGCAGTATGTAGGGGTGTCTTTCACAGAACTAGGATGAGGTAGTCTCCCATAAATAGGCCACATACATCAACTCTCTGGGTGTCCGCTAGCAACAAAGATCGTGAAATCCTGTGGAGCATGATCCAAAATCTGACTCTAGTCGACTACTGTCATGCTGTTTCCATTGCCTTCCACTGGTTATCTATGAGTCCATGTTAGCCAAGGAATATATTAAGACAGTCAGAGGACCCTGGACAAACCACTTTATGCAAAAGGCGTTTAAACCGGACGGTACTGTGGAAATGTATGGGTGAAAGGAAGGAATGATGAGAGGGGAGTAAGGAACATTGGCTCCCCATTTTAGCTTCCATCCTTCCTGGCAATCTACCTACTGGCACTCAATGCTTTGATGGTGCAGGTTTGCCTAATCCTCCTCTCCAGCTGAAATTTACTCTGTGTAGGGAGAAAACAACAGGAAAGTGTGACGCGGAATCCACATAAGGACCCAGAGAAATACTTGAGTCCCTATTATAGCCTGCGAGAAGAAAACTCTTTGTTTGGTCACATCAGGAGGAGTTTGACAGAGATCTGTTTGTCTTAGAACAATGAAATTTAGAATCAAGCAGGTAAAAATCTAAAAGTCAAATGTTGTAGAGGTAGTGCTGAAGCAGGTATCTGGCTTTCACCCACATATGGCAATGATGTTGTTTGTATTGTAGATGGGGAGAATCAAGGGTCTCAGGGATTAATAATCTCTCTGTAGCCAACAGCTGAGAAGCTCTGACAAAAGATTTGCATTCCGGTCTTCTCCTGATCTTCAGCACCTGAAACAAGTTTTTTGGAAAGTAATTTTCCACTTATAGGCAATTAGTTATTCTGAAATGACAAGTACCATGCACATCACCTCCCCTTCACCGCTCTGCTCCCATTAAAGATTTAACATTTGTTCACTGTTCATGGGGCCAGAAAGAAAATAGGTAATTCAAAGACCATTGTTAGACTTGGTATCTTAGAAACATTTTTTCTTTCCTTTCTTGCACAGCAACAGTATTTCCCAAAGTTTGGGGTTCAGACAACAGAGATGTCTAACTTTGTTTTGAATGCCCAGCTGCATATGAAGTATTTGTGTGGGAGTGGCAGACAGGATGTGAGCCCTATGTGATGGCATGCCTTTCTGGAAGGCAAAGGATGCCTATTTTGCCTCCCATGCCCTTCAGTTTTGCAGTTGATTTGGATACAGCTGGTTATCTAAAACATCCCTATTTAGGTAGCTAAATCCCAGTCATGGTGATGGGAGATAAGGTATTGGTCTTAAATGCCAATTGCAGCTGACAGGGCATGGAATGGACCATTTGGCTTTGTGACAAGACTGAGCATCCACAGATCGGATGGGTCAGTTTATTTGAACAGTATTAGTTTAAAAGATATTTTGTTTTTCTGGATCACCAGCGCATTAGTAAGTAAGCATCATGTATTTATTATCTCATGGCTTAGTACAAATGGGAGTGTAAAGGATAATTGTTGAGTAAGAGAGACTGGGTTAACAGAAGACATCTCTGAGCCTGGGATGGAGTTATGCTTAGAAACCTGCATATCCTTTATTTGCCACAGGCTGGAAACAATCTCAGGAACTCATCTCAGTAATGTAGCTACACCACTTGAAATGTAATCGTTAAATACCCTATGCAGTACATATGGATGCAGATGCAGCTAAATGCTTGGAACAGCTCTGAACTGAGCACATAATACAGTTTTCAGTAGCTAGCTGAATGCTTCTTTACACCCAAGAGGCTCCTCAGGTGCTGCTCCAATCTAGTATTTAAATAAAATACTAGTGTTATAAAATTCCATATAAATACTTTTTCTTAATAAATTAGATAACTATAGAGAGTCAGTGTAATAATGAAAGGAAGAAGAGCTGAGATCCACAAATGTATTTAGGTACCTAATGCCTCGAGGCATTTGTCTCCCATTAGATTCTGAATGGGCAAATTAGGACAAAAACTGCACTTCTGAGTTCAGACCAAAGGTTTTCTCAAATTTGGGAAGATTTTCCAATGATTGAAGACAGATACATCTCTAAAGATAGTCTTTTGATGGTAGAGAGAGGAGACAACATAACACACATCCCCTTTTTTTTTCCCCTCTACAGACTTGAGTAACATATTTGAAGAGGTGCTTTGAATGTTACTGTTCCTCCCAAATTAGGGGCTAGCCAACTTCATTCAACTCGAGGCAGCGGTGTGTGTTGCAGTGCTGGTCTGCTGCTGGCAAACCAAGCAATCAATCTTTACAGTCTAATTTTTCCCACTTGCTGGAAAATAGAAGATTTCTGTTCCCTAGAGATGCCAGTCCAACAACTTTACAATCTCTTAATACTGAGATTGGAATGAGAGAATGTTTAGGTTTTGACACAAATTGATCAAAAAACATGAAATCTTGCCTGATGTACTCCTACCCCAACTCGGTCTTTTTATCCGTAGCTGCCTGTGGGTACTTCCTTCTCTTCCTTTTATATGACATAGGAGTAAAGGACTTTTAATCCGGGAATCATGTTCAGTTTGTATTTTAAAGCAGATGACATTTCCAGTACAACATTGGAGGGCTTGGTATAAATGGGAACTTTCTCTGAGAAAACAGCAGATTAGTAACAAATGAGCTAATCTGGAGTCTTTACAAGAAAACCTGTAGCTTTGGAAAACTTCATGGAATCATAGAATCATATGGGGTTGGAAGGGACCTCTGGAGATCATCTAGTCCAACCCCCCCCCACCAGAGCAGGTCTACCTAGAGCACGTTGCACGAGAACTTGTCCAGGTGGATTTTGAATGTCTCCAGAGAAGGAGACTCCACCACCTCCCTGGGCAGCCTGTTCCAGTGCTCTACCACTCTCACAGTAAAGAAGTTCCTCCTCACATTTAGGTGGAACTTCTTATACTCAAGTTTGTGCCCATTTCCGCTTGTCCTGTCACTGGACAGCATTGAGAAAAGACCAGCCCCATCCTCCTGACATCCTCCCTTTAAGTATTTGTATGCATTGATTAGATCCCCCCTAAGTCTTCTCAAGACTAAAAAGACCCAAGTCCCTCAGCCTCTCCTCGTAGAGAGATGCTCCAGGCCCCTAATCGTCTTTATGGCCCTTTGCTGTACCTTCTCTAGCAGTTCCCTGTCCTTCTTGAACTGAGGAGTCCAGAACTGGACACAGTACTCCAGATGGGGCCTCACCAGGGCAGAGTAGAAGGGCAGGATGACTTGTTGGCCACGCTCTTCTTGATGCACCCCAGGATGCCATTGGCCTTCTTGGCCACAAGGGCACGTTGGATCATGGTCATCCTGTTGTCCACAAGAACTCCCAGGCCTTTATCCTCAGAGGTCCTCTCCAGCAGGTGAGCCCCCAACCTGTACTGGTGCTTGGGGTTATTTCTACCCAGGTGCAGCACCCTACACTTGCCCTTGTTAAAGTTCATTAGGTTTCTCTCAGCCCAACTCTCCAGACTGTCCGGGTCTCTCTGTATGGTGGCACAGCCTTCTGGGGTGTCAGCCACCCCTCCTGGTTTTGTGTCATCAGCAAACTTGCTGAGGGTACATTCCATCCCTTTGTCCAGGAAGTTGATGAATATATTGAAGAGGTCAGGACCCAGCAGTGACCCCTTCAGAAAGCTCTGTTTTTAGATCTTGTCTGCTTTGGGGACACCTTGAAGTATTTTTCCCCCAGTGCTAACACCAGTCCCAGCCTTGTGGCATCAGCAGTACGGGGAGCCCTTCAAGCCAACGTGCTTCAAGCCAAAAAATATTGTGCATTATGTGAAACATTAAAGCTTCTCAGTGATTTTGAAGCCTGACAATGAAGTACTGAGGTAGACTTTCATAGATGTTTTGTAGTCCCTATATGAAAAATGTATGAAAAAAAAGAAAAAAAAAAAAAAAGCTTTGCTAAGATTTATTAGCTTGTCACTATGAATTGCAGTAGACATGGTTGTTCTTTGATGGACTGAGAAAATCACTCCAGAGTAAAGGCAGATGCTGCCAATGAAAATCAGTTCAGGTAACTCCAGTTTAGCCTGCTTTGAATATTTTTCTTAAAAGGTGAAAAGAATAACAAACAAAGAAATCTAAGCAGGCAACAAAAAGACCAGAGGAAGGACTGAAAGAAGTACGGTATTATCCATGTAAAGAAAGGACTCTGGGCAATCAGTGAAGACAACTTTCATAAAACTTCTCTTTTCCAAACACAGGACAAAGAAAGGAAAGCCTGTGCAAGGCAGCAGCCAAGCTAAAGACACCAAATGTGAGGCAAATCAGTATGTCGATTGTCACAGTTGGACTTTTTTTGCTACTGTGAAAGGACACCACAAAACCCGAGCTGTGTTTATTGCTGGTTTAAAATAGGGACTTTTCAGAGGCTAGGGAAACATGCCAGTTGCTACAGAAATGGAAGTGTTCAAGCTGTGTTAAGTAGGATGAAAGCACAAAATTTTATTTGCTATGAAGGTGATTGCAGAAGTCGTGAAAATAGATAAAAAGTAAAATCTCTAAGGGGTAAAGCTGTTGGTGTGTACTAAGCAGGAATGGGTACTGGTAGATTATAGATAGAAGTCACTATGAAGAGTTGAGAGTTGATTTCAGGCTAACACAGATTTCTGGAGGACTTATCACTTTTGAGGCTGCAATTGGCCTCAAAAAACAAACCCGGCTGTCCTGTGCAGGAGATAGTTGTGGAAATATCTTTTGTTCTTTGGCCTTTTCATGTTGCCCGATGCTGAGCAAAACAACTGCATTGTGCAATATTGAGGGCCTTAATTATACTGCTTTTGTTTCCTCCCTATGATATCCTGGTCTGTAAGAGCTGAGAGGTGCTTGACTGTGGAGATGCTGTCTTGACTGAAGTAATAAATCAGTTCTGCGGCACCCAGACTGCTGGCACCCAAATAGGAAAGGTATGAGTGAGTGTTGGTGATTAGGGTTAATGAAACATTTCACAGTATTAAGTGCCAAGCCTTAGCGCTGAGAGCAGTCCACAGCCAGAGGTACCATTTCTGCTTCATTATGCACATGAACAAACTTATTGAGTGAATGGCCCTGCCCATCTTCTGACAGTTGCTTTACTGGCAGGCAAATGGTAATGTATCGCGCTTCCTTAACACAGGAAAGAACATTGTCCTGGTTTCAGCTAGAAAAGAGTTAATTTTCTTTCTAGTGATTGCTGTGAAAGGAATGTCTGCTATGCATACTGTTTTAGTTGTTGCTAATCGATGTTTGTGCTTTTCAAGGACTGTTTTCAGCTTCCCATAGAAGCTGAGAAGGAGCACAGTGGTGTTGTTATTTTCCTTTTCTGTTATTTTTCTACTAAACTGTCTTTATCTCAACCCAAGATGTTTTTTTTTCTTTCCCTTTCCCCTCCTTTTCTCCCTCTTCTCCCTGCCCTTCTCAGGGAAGGGAGAGAACTGCATGAGCAGCTGCATGGTCCTAGCTACTGGCAGGGGTTAAACTACAACAGCATCATAGAGTTTTGAATGAGTTTGATTTCAGTTAAGAAAACTGAGTGACCACTCTGACTGGGATTATGTGCTGTGTTTCTTAATCCAGGGACCAGATCTTCTTCAGACAGCTAGATCTCATGAAAGAATATTATTTATATAGCCATAATTAAAAGTAATGGTTCACAAAGTTGTTCAATCAACTCAAAACTTCTACAGGAAGATGCCTCGAAGCGGCAATCATAAGATATTTTCAGGCTTCCACAGTTGTGCTTTAAATGAACCTTTTCTTGTACCTACAGGAAGTCTGAAGTTGTGCAGCACATCACCATTAAAAAAAAGTGAACTGACTGCTTGTGGAAGTAAAATAAGCCCTGTGTTACAGCAGTCTTTGAATCTCCAGTAAGATGACTCACCCATTCTTCGCTTTAAAAGAGGTACCCCACGGCCAACAAAAAAAAAAACAACCTTGAAATTTTTGTCATCTGAAGCATACTTTTTCATCGAAAAATCACAAGAGGAACAAGAGCAAATACCATGGTTAGGAGATCATGCCTTTGTCATGTTTAACCAAGAAGCAAAAGCAAGGTAGTGATCCTTTTGTCTTCCACCCAAGCCAGAACTTCCTATCTTCAGTACAGTACACAGAAATAAAGCTGTTTCTTTCAGGTTTCAAAACAGAGGTCTTTCGTGTATGAATCAAATTAAATAATCACTGGCCTCAAAATTTCTCCTAGCAGAGAGTAATGACTGTGAGGATAAAGTTCATTATTAATCACCAAAAAGAGTTTGAAGGAATGGCTAGTAGCGAGACAAAACCGCAACTTCAGATACCTGAGGCAACTTCTAGTTTGATATTTTTTGGTGTATGGCTATGGCTGCAATGACAATTATTGTAGTGCAAGGGAGACTGTAGAGCAAAACAGTTGGTGCTGAGGACTAAGTCACAACTCTCTAATTATGTTGGATTTTTTTTTGGTCTATATTTGTACTTTCATCCCCTATTTTGATTCTAGTCAGATCCCATGGACTGACTGTCCATTAGCAGTTGGATGGCATTAGCTGCACTCCTGGAGCATACATAACCATTTAGTCTCACCCAAAAGAAATGCAGCTCATGCACTCTATGACTCCATTAACTGAGTCAAAGCCCAGTAATGCAAGTGGACGCACTGAATTCTGCAGAGAGGGGCCACTTCTTTCCCCTTCGTAGAGTCATTCCAACACAGCCCAGCTCTTCCCTCAGCTGAAACAAGCACAGTAATGAGCAATGATGGTAAGAAGAGAGTGTGTTCAGTCTGGAAGAGCCTGTGTCATCTCTTCAAGCAGCGGCAGGTGTGCAGGTCTTTGTCCCCAGCCTGCTGCCTTAGGCACTTGCCTCCTTATCCTATTCTTCAAGCCAAGACTGCCCATATAATTGACTTTTTTTATAACTCAGAGTAAATAATTGTCATTTTTAACTCAGTACTGTTGTGGCTGAACTGACAGTAAATGTAATAATCCATATCATTTATAGCATTCCATATAATTTTATGAGTTTTCCTGTCTTCCTTGCAATTATAAAAACAGCCTTGCAGTGATTATTGTGTCAGATCCAAAGGGCAAAAACATCCTTTCATAGCTGAGACAATTCCCTTTAATCTGTTTCATTAGAGGCTCCAGTCATTTTCACCGTTAAGCAGCTTCTTGTGGTTTTAAGTGTTTGAATTTAGCCGAGTTGCTTCCCCAAACTCCAAATTTTCTAAACCCTTACAGATCAAATATTGAATGTCTGGGTTTTGTTTAATATTCATTTGAATCAAAGCTTTCATTAAAATATTTGGTCAGCATTCTAGTTGCTTTTTAAGCTTAAATTTCTCACTATAATAGCTTGCTTGTTTTTTGGTGTGACTGAAGCATAAGTCAGACCAATTGAAAGTGCAATTGTATTTAAAAAGCAATGTCTTGCCAAATGCAGTTCAGAGAAGTTTCATAAATATCCTGTTTAGTAATCTAAATAATTTGTTTGGAAATGGGTCTGTAATTTACAGTAGAAAGGAGAATGAGGTATATGTTGTGTTGTTTTATAACTATGTAGTCTCTACAGGAGATCTTCAAAGTTGATCTTGTTTGCGAGATAAGGAATGGATGCCTTTATCTCTTGAAGTCTCTTACAAACATCTGGTTTATGGTTTTATTGAACAAATAAATTCATGATGCCAGGCCTGAAGAGGTACATTGTAAAGGACCGAGCAGGGTATTTTCTTCAGTCCTTCTGAAATAACCACCACACTATAAATTAGTTTCTACTTCCTTCTCTTTCATTGATCTATGAAACAAAGCAAAGGAAAAAAAAAGTTACTTTTTTGAACTTTTCTACCTATAACTGGAATTTTAGAATATGGTACTTTACTAAAATCCTGTTGTCTATTTTGAACCTGGCTCCTACTAGCTTCATTTGATGGCCACCAGTTCATTGAACGATGCAGAATATAGTAATGCCATTTTATACACCTTTACACATATGTGTTCACATTTCAGGACCTCAGATAGAAAGGCTGAGGGCTGAGGGCTGGAAGGAAATCCTTCTTGTCTAATACAAACTCTCTGTGCAGGCTTAATGTCCCTTGACTGACTCACTGAGAAAAGGAATTTTTTTGCTCAAAGATTTATAATTTGTCCACATGTGGGTGGTTTTTCATTTAGTTTTTTAAGTAAGAATGGCAATAGGCCTATTCGTAGTACAAAGGATGCACCTGACAAATTCTGAACTACAGCTCCACTGCCAAAGTACTGGCGGGGGGGATGTTATTTTTTAATGCGGAAACCCCCCTATATTTCTCTAGTCTTGAAAATGTCTGAAATATAATTGGAAAAAGTAAAAGTACAGAAAACCGCAAATGAAAAATGAGAAATGAAAATTTTAAAGTTCAGATCACAAGTATGCCGAAATTGTAAGACAATTAACAACTGCACTTCCAAAAAAGGACTAAAATAGCCATAATGATAAACAAGGCTGCCAGTCTCTCCTCTTGCTTCACTGTATTGTTTGCTTGAAAAATACCAGACTGAAACTGCAAAATTACTGTAGAAAATCATTAGCCTTGTTCATATTTGCCAGGCCTATTCTTCATGATTAATCAGCATAAAACACTTGCCAGCTAATTGTATTAAAATGAGTTACTCCACCATTCCCCTGCCAGATACAGAATTGAAGAAATGATGACGGGTGGTGATCACCATGAATGCATTTCCCAAATGATACAGAGCCTGATAAAGTGACTCATGTTTAAGTGGTCTCAGCTCCTGCTGAGTGTGCTACAGTTCACCCTGAGTTCATCAAAATCTCTTTTTGAGTGGGAACATGTTTTTTTCTGTGGGGAAGTGTGCTGGAAGGTAAGCAGACAAATGTAAAAGTATAGAATTTGGATGAAGATTGCCTGTGTCCCAGCAAAAGCTGTGACTGAGTGGATGATTTCACTGTACTTCATCCCTGGGAGAAAGAGCTCATGGCGCTGGTGTGCAGAAACCTTGGCTTTGCTATGCAAGCAGCAGCTCGTTTGTTTGTGAACAGGAGCTGGGGATGGCATGTTTCTGGTTGCCATGCCCTGGAAAATGACACAATCTTGTACAGAGAAGAGGATGTCTCCCAGTCTGTCTCTGCAGAAACGGAGAAATAAATATCTGATCTTTAACTATATTACATTTAAACTTTAGAAATTCATAGAAGCAGACAATGGTGCTTCTCATATCTTCTTGTCCATAATGATTCCCACAACAGGCCAACCATTTTCTTTGCTAATGAAATAGTTTGAGTTGTGTGCATGTAGGCAGGAAAAAGTATGTAGGACTGGAAATAATGAAGACAGGAAAGAAGCAAGCAGTACTGGAGGTAAAACAGAGGTAAGAAATGATAGTTTAAAGAGAGAAGAAGAGGAATGATGGAAAGGCAAGCAAAAAGAGACAAGGAGTATAATGAAATAATACTGAAAGTACATTTTTATTAATGTATACATATTCTTGTAGAAATATTTATAAATGTCAAAATATTGTTTTCTGTCTACAACACCACACTGTGTATTAAGAGTGAATAAAGTAAATGGCAAGATCCAACAAAAGAAAAAATAACTTTGGGAAGATTAAAAATTGAGAGAATTCATAAGCAATATTACAAAAAATTGTTTACAAATGTCAAAGCTGAGTGCAAAGTGTAACATCTGATTAAGGAACCTGAATGTTCTAAATTTTGTAAGGCAAGAGTTTGGGTGCGCTCATCTGGGTGGAACTAGTGAGAGAGTTGGAGAAAGCATAAAAAGCTCTTGAACATTAAAACACTTCTACAGGTGTTTCTAAAAACAATAAAATCAGTAATTAATTTCAGTCAAATATAAATTGCAAAGAAGCCAAAATAGAAAAGCTTAAGTTCTTATTTGTGTCTGTACTTGAATTGACCTGATGGGGAACACCGAAGGGCTCCTCCTCAGAGCCAGAAAGGGCAACAAAACGCTGGGGCTGCCTAATCCTTGCCAAAGTATGCAGCCTGCCTACCCTCAGCCAGCTTTACTAAGAGCATCAGTAGCCTCAGTGTCTTCCCAGGACAGCCTTGCAGGTACCACCACAGCGGCTGGGAGCCAGGGGCTTCATGCACATGTGTTTTGGTGCAAGTCGCAATAGCACCAGAGAGCCTGGAAACCCAGGGGCTTGCCGGTTCAGTGGGGACACGTCAGTGGAAGTGTTAAGGCACTCATTAAACAACAGACCTGGGTTTTGCTCTAAAAACTGCTTGAGTGGTAGCACCAGCAGCAAAATGGGTCTAGATGGATTTCCTCTGCCATTCCTGGCATTTTCATTGTGGGTCCAGACATCCCAGGCTGAAAGCTTTTGCTGCTGTTTTTGTCATGCAGCACATTGGGATCAAATGCAAAATTTCCCAAATTTGTAGTTGGCAGAAATTTGCCATGCTACTGCACACCTACTTCCTCTCCTTTCAAAAGGTTCTGCATATGTGAAGCTTGTGCTTTTTCCCCACTTCTCCCTCAGTTTGTGAACTCATCCAACTAAAACAATAGGATTTCATTCTGTCTCTTTTTTTTTTTTTTTTATTTTGTTACAGAGGCAGAAAATAGTGCTGTCCACAGGGTGAATCTGTCCTGACATTCTTGCCTGACTTTGACTCTAAGGATCTCCAAGCTTCTTGCAGCTGCTTCTTGCAGCTTCATATGAGTGTACTTTAAATACTTAGTCCAGCTTCAGATGGAAACAGCAAGTTTTTTGGTTGGCAAATTGTTTGCAGAGGCAAAACATTCGGCCGCAGAAGTGAAACCCCCATCTCAAAACGTATACCTTATAGTCAGACAGATAACGTGGGCTGAAATAATCTCTTTTTCAAGCTGTCCATTCAAGCTCTCTCTGTTCCTCGCTGTGTGAGCAGGAGTCCTGCTCAGCAGTGTTGTGTTCCCACCCTGAGCTGCGGTGCCAGCCTGGGGAGCTGCTCCTCCTGCACGCAGGGCTCTCACCTTTGCTGATGCTTTCAAGCCACATCCTTTCTGTGCCGTTTTCTCCTTCTTGTCTTGTGTTGCACCTCACTGCTTTGTCAGTCAGCCCCACATCCCCCTCCCTTCATTCGTCCAGGATGTTTTGATTTATAACTACTGTTTGAGGACTCTGCTTTTAACTCTGCTCCCTTTTGTGCAGTTGGAAACATAATGCAGAGGAAGGAGTACAATACCTCTTTTGGAGACCTCCAAATTGCTACTTTTCTTTTATTCCTTAATTTGTCCATCCTGTGCATCTTCAGCAGAAAGTCTGTTCATTTAATTTCTAAGACTTCCACTGTATTTTATAAATCACATATCATGAGAAGGATGCCTTGTACATGCCTCATATCAATGCACATCCATTGGGTCACTGTCAGGTCTTCTGGGAGACTTATACACAGTGGGATAATAATATAAATGATAGTCTTCCAGTATAATGTACTTTTTCTAAATAATCTCTTCTATTATAGGCCCTCTTCTGCATTTTCCATCAGTTTTAGGACTGACTGTTACAGCAGCCAAAAAAGAATATTTTTATTTACAATATGTAATCTTACATTCAAGCACTAGATATTTATTTTTTTTTTTTAAATGGGGCAAAAGTATCAGCTTTCATTGATGAAACAAATGAAAATTCTCTAGTAATAAATATCCACAGTGATGTTTTCAAGAAGCTGGAGAGTACACTGTGTAAAGGACTATTTGATGCGTGCGACATTTTTGTATGCATTTCCCAGGAGATTTGACAGCTAGCATCTGTTACAGATATGATGCTCTTAAAGGTAGCCTGCAACTGGTGCTTAAAAATCTTCCCCCACTCCAATAATATTCAATCTTTTTAATGAACTGCCATGTTAATTGGCTGAACTTTCAGCTGGAATAGCATTTGTGCAATATACCATTACTTTATACCAAATGAAATATTAGCTTTTTGGCTTATCAACATTTCATCATCAAATTCAAAAATTCCCTGAACCACTGCTTATGAGGCTTCATTTGAATCTCATGGTAAACAAGCCACTTGCGGTGCTGTGATCAGAAACAGGCAGAGCCTTGTGTTACTCATCAGGGCTCATGTTACCCTGGATGTTTAAGTGTTGGTTGCTTCACGTCTAATGTTAATTTGGCTTTGGTATTAACGATTCCTCATCCTCTCCATTTGACCATGTGGTTACTCAGTCTCTGTGACAGGGATTAGGAGGCTGTCAGCTTCCACGCAGTATGAACTTCCTGTTCCTGGATTACTATGGGCTTTATTTCTATGCTGGGATGCTGCCCAGGTGTGCGTTCTCCCATTCTCTCTTCCTAAACTCTTATTTCCATGAGAGGAAAACATGGGGAAACAGACCATAAAAGAGCCGTTCAGTGATCAGGACAGAAAACCCAGCTAGGTTTGATTGGCACCAGCACTCTGGGGCATGTGATGCTTTAGAGCTCCCTGAAGTTTACACATTGCTATTTTGTACAAGGCAGCAGACGATGCTTACTAATATACCTGCTTTCTCTCTGCTCAGTAAACACTTGCAGCCAAACATGGTCTGAGAGTTTTTCCTTCTCACATTGGAATTATAGTTTCAAAGAGAGGTTCAAACTTTCTGCAAACAATTTGCATTTCCTCAATCATCATGAAACATAGTAACAGCTCCTTTTTTTTTTTTTCTTTTTAAAGTCTCTATGGCAAATTTCTGAGGTGCTGAATTTAAGGCATCAATGCAACATTCTCAGAAGGAATACGTTTTATATGTTACTTCTCTAACACTGTGTCTGTTACCTGACTGTCTGATGCCTCATTTTCCAACATTTTATAATTGGTTTGCCTAATATAGAGGGGCAAATTTTTAAAAATAAGCTTTTAAACCATGCTGTCCTCTCTAGACAACAAACAGATTTTTTCCTCCCGCAAATGTTAATTCCTGGGTTCTACAGAAGAAATGATGCAAGAGAGTCTTGCCAGTAAAAAAAAAAAAAAAAAAAAAATAGTGCTGGGTTACTGTGGAACAATGAAATATTTGCTGCAGCCTGTAAAAAACTGTGAGCCACATTTGCCTTCTCACATTGAGTACAAACGGATGTTCAGAGAGGAAAACGCTCTCAGGGTGGTACAGTTCTGTACTTATAGCGATGTTCTTCTCAGCATCTTGTAATCAGAGCTGAACCAAAAGTTTCAGCTGGCTTCCTAGAAATTCATTCATTGCTGAACTGAATCTGTGAAATCCTTATTCACAGGCTTCAGGTTCTTCTAAACCCATTTCTATCACTTACCAGCCTGTGACATGTCATGGTTTGGTAAAGAACTGGCAGGAGGCGAAATAAAAGCTTAGTCCACCGACTTGCTTGTTGATCCTTCTAAATAAGGAAAATAATTCTTCAGGCTTCACTTGAGTTTTTGATCTTTCTAGAACAACAGGAGTTGAAAAACAGGGGGGTCTTGCTGAATTTCAGCTATACCAGTATTTCCTGAAAAAATCCTCTATAAGTCTTTCACAGTCCTATGCAATTTTCTGTTTTAATCTCACCTCTATATCTGATGGCTGCCTCTGAGGAAAAAAAAACAAACCCACAAAAAACCTCACCACCATTAAAATAAAATTACATTCAAACTTCCAGATTCCTGCAGACAAATTTTCTGTGCTCTATAAGTACCCAGTCACTATTCCTTTTTCCCACAGAAAGAGCTAGGTTGATGTATTTTGATTGCATCTTTCTTTCATTAACAGGTACCCATTTGTCTCCTCCACTTCAAAATGTAGTGATAATTTTCAGATTCTGTTCCTGGTACCCTATTTATTTTGATTAAAAACTCAGAAAAGTCACAAGAGCTTTTTAGACAAAGCTCTAGCTCAACAGTGCACTTTTCAATTTTCTGACTTGGATCTGGAAACAATCACTCACTAGCACATCCCTCTTCACCACAAGTTTTTCCTCATTTTTACATGTCCTAATAATATGAATGACAAGGGACACATGAGCATTCAAGAGGGTTCCAAATAATGTTATTTTCATCTGATTAAATGCATATTTAAGCACCAACTTACAGCTGTTCTATATGTAATTAAACTTTCTTCTATCAGATGTTCCAACATTAAGGCTCAGGTTCATTAGCCAAAGCAGTAAAGTGTATTATAACAGTTTAAAACAGCAGTGAACACTGAAATCTTATGGCTACCCATATTACCCAGACAAAATAGAGCCCCTTCTGTCCAGGCATTCAGATGGCAGATTTAGTGAGCACCCAACCAGGCAATTATCTGTGCTAATGCACATGAATCTGCATCAAGGTCTGCAGATCATCAACAAAAATACTTTAGGCAAAAACAAATATCTACAGCAGCTTGGGGTAGGAGGATCTCGGAAACAGGCACTGGAGAGACAGCCTGTGGAGTGCTGGAAGCCCATTCATTCAAACTGAACTATAATTTCTGGGCCAGATAATAGCTGCTTACCAAATTGCTACTACCTCACAGCACCAGTAGTTGCTTTATCACCACTTAAATCCCAGGGCACTAGTAACATATGAGTGCTTCTTTTAGTGAGTAATAATAACCTGCGGCTAGACAAGGACAAGCAAGGCCTTCAGCATCTGGATATGTGGGCAGCAGAGCGAGCTCCTTCACACAGTGATGGCTTTCTGGAGGCACTGATGGTCATCTTACCTTTGTGCGATGAAATAGCCCAATGACAAGGTGCCAGTTGCTGACTGATGGCTGTCACAGATTGCGTCCACTCCCCCATGTCTGTGTGTAGCCCCTGCCATCTCCTCATCCAGACCATCAGTTGTCTTTTCACAACATAGCTTTTGCAGCATTTCTTATATGATTTTCAAATCAGCTATGTTTCATCCACAGCTAAAGGAAGGAGCATGCAGAGAGCAAGGTACCTTAGTTTATGGACTTGATTTACCTCTCTCCAGAGGGTTGGCAAAGACAGACGAATTTGTACAACCACCCACACCCTACACATACCCTGCTGAGTTAGTTTATCAGACCACATATTCTTTTGCATTTAAAAGCCATGAAGACAATATATATGATCAATGTTTAGTTGAAGAATGTCCTTTCAGAGCAACACAACTATGTGTAGAACAGCATTCAGTTCAGTCTGAAATAGACCATACATTTTAAGTAGCAAAAAAAGCTACAATACTCTGGAGGAGGCAAGAAAAAAAATAAATGTTAGTATTTCCTAAATGTTCTGCTCAATAAAGATAAAGAGCCACTACTGTGATATTAAAAAAAAACCTGAAGTGACTATAATGTTGTCACCAAGCATTATGTAAAAACACCCTAAATTGTAGCAATCCCAAGGATGTAAAGAATGTAGAGGTCCTCTAACATGTCCTGTGACTCTCATCTTTCACAAGTTTATTACAGAATGAAAATGAATGCTCAGTTGTTGTCACATGACTCCTGGGACTGAAGTCTCCAAAGCAGTGTGGATTTTTGATAAAACTGGGAAAACTGTCAGTATGCTGGGCAAAAGAATCAGGCTCCAATGTGAAGGTGGTGGTGGACCATTATGTCTCTCGTGACTGGTTGCTCATGGCAAAGAGTAAGACATTTTGCTACAAGAAAGGAAATCTGAAATTCTTCTTCATCGAGCCCCGGATTTCTGCCAACAGAGGCACCTGCTAACCCCTCCCAGCACTTTTGCAGGTCACTGAATGTGTCAGCCTGCCTGAATCAGCCGTCAGACAGATTTCTCCTTATTCAGCTTCTGGCATTTTCTTCTTGCAGCTTCTGTCATCCACAAAATAATAATATAAACTTACACTGCTCTTGTCAAAGTTTCCTTTCCCCTTTCTGTTAAATAAGAAATGAAGGTGGGAGCTATATGGCTCCAACAGAGTTATTAAAACCAAGACTAGAGAGAGAAGCAACATCAATCTTAAAATAAGTTTTTGGGGAGAAGGAGAATAGATGACTGCAACATTAGGATACTATCTGACGATAACAGACTTGTGGAGTCTGTGCATAGCTGAAAGCTGTAGGTGCTTTTAAAGAATATCTGCAGCCATTCTTTAGCAGGAAGCATACACATGACAATCATAGTACTCCACATTAGCCCCATCAACCAGCCTGGCTAACATCTGGTGTCAGAAGAGAGATGATTAGTTTTACCCTGTTCTTCAGAGGTGCAGGGGTCTCTCGTGGTAGCTGTTCCAAGGCAAAGCACAGAGGACCACTGCTAGTTTTAAAACCGTGATAAAATCTTCCCAAGTTTTCTGCCAACAGGCAAATCAAAATCCAAAAGCATATTCAGCCTGGAACAGAATATAGATGTCCCCCACAAACATGATGGCTATATTTCTGATATTAATATATATTTTTAGTATTTTAAACATGCTCTGATTGCTTGGTATTTGCAAAAATATGAAATTAAAATCTTCATTAAGCTTTGTGTTCACAAAAGGGAACATTTAAACAACACCTGTGGTTTTGCTGTTTAACTTTTATTTACGTAGTTGATTCAAACATTTCTAACCTTTCATTTTCATAGTGTTATATGCCATGAACTTTTTCTGTGCTTGGGCACTGACATTAGATAATTTTTTATGGTACTTGAATCTATCTAACAGCATAGCATTATATCAACTTTCTCTGTAAACTTATGAAGAAAACAAAAGTAAATATTTTAATATTTAAATGACATTTTACATACATCTTTGTGTTTTATAGCTCAGAATAATAATTACTTAAGTGGATCTTTGAAAAATTTATAAATAAATTAATTGCTATTTTTAATAAAATCAATGTCTGAAACTTGTCTCCACAGAGATGATGACAATATCGTATGTCTCCTGGTTTGTGGGAGACAATAAAAAGATAATTTAATTGAAGTTAAACCACAGATTTATACAGCAGAAGTCATTTCAGAAGAAATTAGACCTAGCAGGAACTTTTCAGGGTAAAACATTCATTTCATCAGAAAATACCACTTCATGAAAACCAGGACTCATAATGAGAAAAAAAAATAATCAGCATACTTTTCACATCAATATTTTTACAGAGCTTCATCTTCCTGACATATCTGTATTGTATTTCAAGACAAGACATTTTATTTAAATGTAAACTAATTACACCTTATTAATATTTAATTGTAATGGAAATCTTAAAAATAAAAATTCAAACAATGCATTGAAATTGCCTGAAAAATTTCTTTTTGACATAATTCCTGTTTCATTTAATTTGGTTTATGATAAATAGATAAAAGATAAAAGTTATATCCAATGAATTAGCATAAGCATTCAGAGAACACTTTCCAAAGAATAATGAATTTAATGCTATACTAAAAATGATGATTACATAGGGTAATTGGAGTGAAATGCTAATTGCTTTTTTCTTTGTAAGTAAAGCATACTTTTATGATAACCATTTCTTATTCTCAAAGGAAGGTATCTGTGTGAAGTATAAAATAAAAATGTCCATTTACAAGTAGTTGCTCTTTGGTGCGAATCCGAGACAACTGCACATAAAATGATTTACTGGGTCAAGATGAAATTGAAGAAAATGAGGGTATGCCTTATATAATCTTTTTATAATCTTCAGTAAACATCATAAAGTCAGCCCAGTAATCTACTTACTCCTTAGCATCTCTGATTTGATTTCCCTCTGAGGCAAGGGTCTGGGCAGTGAGGACCAAATTGCAGATGCACAGTTCTGTGGAGCTGAAGAAACTCTTCCTTTCTCAAGAAATCTATTTAACTCATAATGATTTGTTCCCCTAGTCCTAAGGAGAAAATAAAACAGGCTTCTCTATAATGTCTTTGGTGGGTGGTGTGGAAGGTCTGCCTATTTATCATTTTATCTGAAGCTCTAGTTGAATAAGGTAAGAGATATTACTGAAACATTTCTCAAAGGGATTCCAAAATGGTTTAATATCATGTTAGATCCTTCCTTATTTACTGTCAGTGTAAAAGGCAGCAGAAGAGAAAAAAAAAGGCAGTGTTTTCTTTTAGAGGAGGCCTCGCTTAAGTGTCTACAGGTACATATGAGTTAGAAACCAGCTCTGATTTATCTTGAAAAAAGTTGAATATTCAGCAGCACAGTCTTTGATCCACTATACTTTGTTTGATCCTGTTCTTACAGGATCCTGTCCAGCAGAGGAAACCTTGAAACAAGTCAATTGAGAAGGGTTAAAAGAAGAAGGCCTTCAGTTTTCAGTTGGGCAAACAAAAAAAATAATCATCCATAGTGCCATGGATATGTGTGTGTCTCTATATCTGTGCATATGTACGTGTATATGTACATACACAGAACAGACACCTTTAAAATCTGCCCATATACTTTCCTCCAACTCAAGGGCAGTAAAAAACCACATACCATACCACATTTCTTAGAATAATAAGTGTGTACCACAGCTTTTCAGAAAACAAAGTAGAAGCAAATAAATTGCAGAATGGGCCTTGGAAATGTTCTCTTAATTTCCAGCTTTACAGGACACAACTAAGCGAACTGTGTAAAAAGCTTACTGGTGTACACTGCGGTTTACTTCCAGACAATCTCCCCGTCTCTAATTCTCCATTTTTATCTATATTATATCCCAAGCCCCAATCTTCCTCTCTTATCTGAAGATTCTTCCTGTATTTTGCAAGAAAATGACTTCAAGCAATTAGCTGCATGAGTAGGTTCACTCTCTGGCACAGTACTGCACTTCTAAAAATTCTAAGCTCCTGGTCTTTACCAGCTGTGGACCGCATGCAATCATCTGTTTGTCGTACAGAAGGGAAATGCAAAGCTTTTAGCATCTTAGCTACATTTTTCTTCAAAAAAGAAGAAAAATAATACTATTAGTACAATCCATGTCCTACCATTTCAACTGGCCTTCACTGAATTAAAACACTTGCTCTGGCTGCTTTTATCCCTGTCATATTTTTTTCCTCATTTGCTGCGTCCTTGATTCTTATGTCTATGACATATTGGGCTAAATAAAGTGCTCTGTGCAAAAATAATTAGATTTCCATGTATCAAGTGTTGCTGCCATTTACAGTGCAAAATAATGAAGAATAATATGGACAGAAATTTTGTATTGAAGTGGAATCTAGTTTTACCAGGGTGAATTCATTTTCCATATTTCATTATTAGTCAAGAATAAAAGAGATGGAAAAATGTCTGGATCCCACAACTGTGTCACTTACAATAACAAACACAACTGAAAACCCCCTCCCCTTTCCCATTCATATACAGTAAAGGGAAACAACGAGAGGCTCAGCTCTTGACTGAACTCTTGGAAATACCACCATATCCATAAGAACTGTTGAAATTGAGTTTCATGATCATGTTGGATTCACTCTGGATAATAAATGATCTGCCTCATGAATATAGAGGAACTCCTATGTCCATCACACATATAATTTCTCTTAATTCAAAAGCTGTCACTGTACAAGAACTCACTGTGATTTTTGCATTTTATCTGCTTTGAAATACAGGCTGAAAGCCTTTCCTGAAGTAATTTCTAGCTGAATGCTAGATGAGTAATTATCAAAATAAGACTATTGACAGTATTGATGTAGGCAAGTGGAGTCCTTGCCTGATAAAGGAAAACAGCATATGACAATGACTGTCCTTTCTTGTAGATAAAGATGTTTCAGCAGATAAATGGCATTTGGAGTTTCGATACATTTTTGGCAGCTTCCCTCATCAGAGATCATTGAACAAATCAAGATGTTACTGGAGAAAGGGATCATAATTTTTGTTGATTCATAATTCATGAAATGATGGAAAAGGAAAAGCAAAAGGTCAAATTTATCAATAAAGACAAGTTGCTAGAAGAATTTCAGAGAGATGTATGCGCTTCAATGCATACATAACTGATCTAAAAGGATATAGATAGTGAGAGGGCAAAATTTACTGTTATTATTTAAAAATATTACAACTAAATCTGTCTTTGAAGGGGTGAAGGCCATTCTGAGTGAGCAGACAATAAAGTGATAGAAACTCTGTGCAGTCCACTAGGAAATACTGTAAATGGGAAAAAGCAGTCTAAACCAAACACAACAATAATGACATTAAAATAACTCTCTACCTGGTCAGGGCAAATACTTCTCTGAGAATGTCAAGAGAGCCCTCAGTTATTGTTAAAAACCCCAGCAAATAAAGTAATATGAATGACTAGAAGGGGACTAGAGAACAAACTCGTTTTCGCAGTTTAAGTGCCTACGGTTCAACTGAATATCCTTCAAATTTTCTATCTGAATGAGCCTATGGCAAAGTAGGGAAGCCATGCTGAAGGGTAGCAAGAAAATGGCTTCTAAACTTCCAAGGAGACTATTTTTATTAAGAACTCTTCAACCTGGTAAAGGACCCCACAGCTCAAGCTAGAAATTACAGGAGTCTTTAATGCAAGAGATGACTTGGAGGAGGTGATGGGAGTGCTTCTGGCCTGTTTCTCAAAATACAAGAAGTTATGGGTACCACAGCAGGTTTACAGGGAAGTGTAGGAAACACTGCTACATATAGCCTACATAGCTCTTGACAATATATATATATATTTTATTTTTTTTTCAGTTTAGGATGTTTTGGTAGACCTATATATAAAGAGATCCAAAGAAAACTAAGGCCATTTCATGGACCGTATGTCTACTCTGTCTATACTTCAATATAGTGGTCTGGATACAGCTTCCACAGCAAAAAGTGCTGCTCCATGCTGGTGATCAGTCTTAGACTTTCTACAGGCATCTGGTCTGCTGTTGCCAAGGACAGGATATAGTCTATGACTGACTTCTTGTGTGGGGCAGTGGCTTTTCTACTTGTGTACACGCTCATCAAAGGCGGCGTAAAATTCAAATCATGTTTTAAAATTATAGTGTAGTAGTTTATTATTGCTTTGCTGGTCTGTAAGACTTAACTGTAGTTAGGGCACAGAGTATTAGGTGTGAAAGGACACATCTCAGACTGATAGAGCTGCCCAGTAGCGTCAGCAAGAACAGAAATGGTATTTCAAACTGCAAAACAGAGAGCTTCAGAAAAGCATTATTATCTTTACTGCAAATACTTCATACCACCATGGAAAAGCTTGACGAAATTACAACATAGAAACCCACTAACATTTGTTCATAAAATTTGAGAAATAGCCTACTGTAACACAGGCAAGATAAGAAGCATTTGTGCTTTAAAAGGTTTTAATATGAAAGATATATATTGAACGAGGCTTTTAGATTATTTTTTTTCTTTCACCATTCTATCCTCACTCTGGCATGTCTGAGTTTATAAAAATATATATTTTTTTATTGGACTCATGGCATCTGCTGAGAGCTCCTTTCTCTGGCAGTAGTAAACAGCTAACAGGTAAGCTCAGAAGTAATGGATTAGAGAAATAAAAGACATTTCCAGTATCACAGCTATTAATGACAAAACATATTGCTAACAGTAAAACACTTCTGTAAAATCAAGTGCTTTTTAACTTGGGGCCACCTTATGCCTCAAAGGACATTCAAGTAAGCATATTTGGATTAAAAGGATACTGAACATGCTCTGCTGATGTTTGCTTTAAGGAGCCTGTGGGAGCAGTTCACAGTAGGCAGGAAGATTGTTCCAAATACCAGCTGAGGACAAATATACATCTGGACTTTTGGAAGACAGCACATGAAAAGGGTGAATGGCACTCAGAGTGGTCTCTGGGGATACCTTTAGACAAAACGTGCATAGTTTCCTCCAAGATAGACAATTCTTTCAAAAATTCTTTCAAAACCAGTAAAAAGTTCAAAACAAGCACTGAAGTGGCCCTGAGAAAGCTTTAGATGTGAGTGGCACATCCCTTTTCTTCACAATTTTAGAGGAGATAATAACAGGGAAGAAAGTCTGTAAATATTTCAAAGAAGATTTGTCACCTCTTAGGCTACATGTAGCAGCCTGTGACCTGTTAAGATATTGGTATTGCAGAACAAAGCAAATGACAGTTTAGTGCCAGTTATTTTCTTATGTGAGCAACTGTCTCAAGGCTGTATTTCTCTTCTACACCCTGCCTCAAGTGCCTGCAACAGTAACCCAATCTTGCTATGTGCACATCATGGAAACGTCTGGCCCAAGTTACCAAACACATATATTTTTTATTAAGATTTGCCTTTATTTCATTACAACTTCATTTTATGTTCCATTACCCAACAAAACTGAGCTGTGATATTATAGGATGTATCTTAAGCACCAATTTTTGCTAGATATAAAGTCTCAGAACTAGAAATAAAAAGTTCACTCTCTATCAGCACATAAGTTAACACTTAGGAAATTGAGATTGCAACTCTGTTCTCTGACCTGCACTGTCCTTATCTTAGCACAGAATTTTCTTCTGGACAAGTTCTTGCAGGAACCACCAGGATAGCTACACAGAGAGTTTGTGAAGAAAATACAATAAAAATCTGTATTGCAAGGTAACTTGGTGGTTTGGGCTCACTAGCTAGGAAACTGCTCAGGGTTGGCTGATGAGAATGGAAAATTTTAGACTTACTGCTTGTTAGAGCAAGTATGTTAATAGGCAGTGGAACAAGTCAGGTAGAGAAGGTGTTAAGAAGCCAGAAAAACATAGACTTTAAAATATCCTGTCAACAGTAGTTCAAAAAAATAGTGGAATTACTTTTCCCATAATACAGGGAATGAATTTGAACTGGTCCATTGAAAGTCAGTCTGCTCTGTGTTTAGGACTCAACCAGTCTGTTAAATCACATTTTAGATACAACTCTTCATGTGTCATTCAGTTGTCACTAATAATTTGGCCAGCATGAAACATTTTGATCATATTGCAGGAGGGAGATTGAAAACTAATTGAAGTGGAAAAACATATTCCTTCCACTGGGGAAATAAGGGAGGAAAGAAATATTAGGTTCTGTGCTGTCATTCTCTGAGCCTCCAATTTTAATAAAACAGATGCTTTATAAACAATCAGATTTGAAATGTAGCTCAAAGATTAGACTTTTGCCATTTTCTCCAAAAAAACTAAGGATAACAGCAATGTTAAATTAGCCACATCCTGAATCTTTAACATAAACAGGAAATATATTATATTATGCAAGCTAGTAAAGTAGAAATAAGATAAATTACAGAAGTATAAACTGATACTTATCACGTGGAAAAACTAATTTCTGAGAGGCAGTTGCTAATATTCTATGAAAATCACTGTTCATGCTTAATACTGACAGAGATTCAGATTTATATGTGCACAGGGTAACAGCTGTAATTTTCTATGAGGTGCCTGGGGGCTTCTGCATTGTTCTTGAAGTATATGGGACTTCTGATGAGCAAAGGGTCAAGGTTTGAGCCCAGTGTGCTGCACATATGCTTTGAGTTGTGCCATGCTAGCAGGCAGATGCCACTAGTTCCCAAGGGAGCTGGGACTGGTGTGGGAGGCAGAAGCAACTAAAAGCTGGTTCAGAATTGCTGCCACAGGAGAAAAAGTCTTCCAGGTTTTAGACAACATTGAGGGAAATTTTGGGCTGAAGTGCATTGCTGCATAACTTAACAGACATTGGAGGTTGGGGTAGGATGAAATTGGTCTACTGTGTGAAGACCTGAACCCCACTAAAATCACTGTCTTTTGTTACTGATGAGAGCATTTATTACACTCAAAATCTTGGCTATGGGCAAGGCAGAAATACACGTTATATATATACATAAAGCCAAGAATTTACTGTTAGTATAGTGGAAATCTTCAGAATCTAGTCATTATTACTACAGATCTGAACATTACAGAAAAAGAAAGAATAATATACAGTTAGAATTTTTATACACACAATTCTTAGCTTCCACCCCTTTTTCTGGTGTCTATGACTGCCCTTCGCCTGCTCATCTGGGGCCTAACATTCGTGGTTTCAGTCTAGTGACAGTGGTGAGGTATCACAGCAAATTACCAGCACCTGGACTCCTTTTCTGGGAGGAATGTAATGTTCATTTTGCTGGTTTCCTTTTTCTCATTCCAGGATACTCTTGGAGTAATTTCTGTGTTTGCTATCATACTTTTAAGCCTTTTTCTTTCTTGTTTGATCTACAGCTCTACATTATGCTTGAATGGTCCATGTACGATGCCATTTACGTATGCTAGATGCCATTTCTTTGTTCTCTTTGTGACGTTTAAAACCAGTTCTGTCCGGTTCTGTGTTTTTCTTAACTGACTATGGGTGAGATATTTATAGTCATGGGATTTCCAGTATCAAGTGGATGCTCCATCTTTTACCACCTCATGACTGCCCTCCTCCTGTAGCTTCACTACTCAACAGCCCTGCTCTTGTAATAGGCCTGTATTTCTCTACACTACATGGTTATGTCAGAGTTAGAAATATCTCATTCTATGTAGAAAAAATTGTAGTTGCTGCTACCTATGTAAACCTATGGTTGTGCTGTAACAAAGATTGTCACAGAGTTGTCAAGAGTTGAAAGGGACCTCTAGAGATCATTTAGTCCAACTCCCCTGCTAAAGCATGATAAAAATAAAATAAATTAGCCATAAACATCAGGTCAGTTACAGAAATTGTTGTCACAGCTGAAACAAGTAAGACAAAGCTGCAACAGGTCAAGAAAATTTTGGACTGAGTGTACCTGTCAAGCCTCAGTCCTGAGACTTGGAAAATTCACTACAAAACTTGTGACCCATTACTAGCAATGGCAATATGGTATTACAGACAATTATGTTCTAAGCAGAGCGAGATTTTTATTTGTGTGCAACTTTATTAGGGTCTGGCATTTGTTATGGTGTTTATTGCATGGTTTAATTAGCTACAGAAACTACTGCATAGAAAAGAGGTTTAGCATACAAATTAAATGGCTATTTGGGAACTGCAATAGCTCTGCGAGATGCAACAAGTGGCAGACTTTGTGCAGTGTTAGTGCAGAAGGGAGAAAGAAATGCAAGGGTCTATTTCAGTGCCATCATTTGCAGATGATCATTGAGTGAGCCTAAATTCTGCAGTTGTGAGCCTTGATCATGAAGCCTTTCTCCCAAACCTGCAGCACCACTGAGGCCCTGGTTAATACTGTGCAGCGCATCAGGTCTCTGAGCGGGAGGAGTCCATCTCAGTATGAAATCAGTCAAATTCATTTACTCTGTCAGGGCTCAGACCGCTTCTTGCTCAAGTTAACAGAAAGCCTTTTACTAACTTTAGTTGCGTCTGGATAGTTCCCACACTGACACTTGGAGAGATTTGGCAGTAATATTTACTAATGCATTTTGCACTAGCACAATGAAAAATAATGAAGTTATTTTTTCTCCAGAGTAGTAAAACTAAATCACATAATAAGCAGATCTTAAAGGATTTCCAGTCACAACTAATATGTGGAACAAGCCTGAAAATGTTTTTAAACCTTGAAAATAAAAATATTACTGAAAGAAGACTTATAAGGCTGTAAAATCTTAAGATGCTAGCATAGAATTAGGAAAATAATACTTTGATATTAATAAACAATAAAGAATTCTAGAGAAATCATAAAGGACCATACCGCCACCTGCTTTACATCTTTATTGCTCAGTTAACATTAAGGAAGCAATATAGCTCATGAGATGCTCTAAAAGTATAAGTTCCAAAGAAAAATCACGCATAAATAATCTATATTTCTCCCTGATTCTTTCTGTTCCTAAGGAGTCCGAAAATCCATTTATATCATAGTGATTTTTCAAAGGCTTATTTTGATTTCATACAAGGAACTGTTCATCTTGACGAACTGCTCTTTGTTTAATGGATCAGAATTCTTATGCAACTGTAAACCATAATTAAAATGTGTTGCTGTAAACAAAAGCAGTCCAACCGGGTGTTCCTGTTCTCTTCTTACTCTTTCAGGCGTGCAGCAAATTCATAGTCATCTTTAATTCTCTTTCATTGCTTCATTGGCATTGAGATGCTGGTATTATTACGTGAGTTGTCTCCCAGCATGTTATCTATTCCCTGGTAGATGAAAGTTTGGTGAGGTGAGTAGGAGCACAAACCTCATTCCTGCTATCTGAGTAGCACTGACATAAATGATAAATGTAGCTTGTAGGATTAATATTATCAAAGCACAAAAATATCCAAGCAGAGCTACACCTACACATAAGAATATACCATCTTTACATTGGCTTCTGCCAGAAGAAATATGTGAGTGAAGCCATGGAGTTTAAAAATCTGCCTGTTGAGGTGGGAACAGAAAAAAAAATGGAGTTTCTGGTCTGCTGGGATATGTGACTGCGCTGCATCTCTCAGACATCACCTAGAAATCTTTGAATTGCAGCAGTTCCTGAGACAGACTACCAGTCTTCCCAGTTGCTGTACTTCTTTTGAACCTTATTAAGAAAAGGGTTGAGGTACTTTCAGAGAACAACCTGAGTAAATTTTTTTCTCTTGAAGTTCTCTCTGCAATGGCAGATAGGACCAAGTGGCTAGGATGGTGGATTCAAGTAAGCCTGAGACACGGAAGACACAGAAAGGTTCAGCACAGAAGACAAGGAAACTCTGAACTGTTACACACATCAGCATAGTTCCAGATTAGAGTACACACTGCTTGCTTCTAGCAGAAAAGAGAATGAGGTTGACCAGAAGCAAGATGATTATTTGTTTTGTGGAAAAATACTGACATTCAGTTCTGAAAGAGACAATGAGATGTCCTGCAGCATGAATGGTCAGCAATGGTATGAAACCAAAACTCTGTTATGAGAAGCTTCCATCTCAGCATTTATCATAAACTAAGGAAAGCAGTGCCTTTATAGTCTTAAAAACTAAAGAGAGAAAATGTAACATGATCTTTTTGCTCTACGTCACTGGCATTTGACCATTTGCTCTGAGATCAGGACTATTGAGACACCTCTGTATACCAGCCTCCATCATCTGTTTAATAAAGATTTAAGCTGTAGTGTAAAATTTTATTCTGTCTCAAGAAAATATTTCTCATCCATAGCCACTCACTTTAAAAAAAAAAAATTTACCTGAAATACAAGAAAAAAATATTTTAAGGCATTTTAAGACTTTTCCTGAAAGTTTCAAATTGGTTGTAAAACAGTTTAATCAAAGTCTGTCCTGTCAGGAAAAGGAGTCCTCTTGACTTAACTACTTTGCAGCTGGGCTTTAAGACTCAGAACAATAAGTGCATAGTCCATTATTTGCCAAGAAATAGAAGCTTCAAAGTGCTCTCCTGTAAATTCAATTAATTTGGCCCTTTGTAAAGTCGCAGTTTTAGTGCAAGGAATGGAACATGTGATTGGGATTGTTTTAAATGCCATAAACCATTCTGTTTGATAGTAAGTCATAGAATCATAATCATAGGATCATAGAACGGGTTGAAAGGGACCTTAAAGATCAAGTTTCTCCTAACTTGTTTCCAAACAAGACCAGCTGTAGAAGTTAAATCCCAAGTTACTCCCACCTGTGAAAAAGTCTTGAATACCATCCTACAGCCCTTTGTTTCTAATAAGAAAGTATCTTGCTGGAAAAGAATAGGAAATTACATTGTCAGACAAGCACTTTTAAATTTTACCCTTTGGGACTCAACCGGGTTCTGGCAGGAATAGGAAAAAATCTCTTTTTCTCCTGGATGCAAGTGGTCTGTGGTAATTCTCTTATGTTTTTTATCATATCTTTCTCAAGTAACAGAGAATGTTGGGACTAGCTGGCCAGGGCTTTGATGTGACTCTGCCTCTCCTATAGCAGTTTCTAAAGAAAGACTAAAGACTTTTAACTATAAAAATCCAAATATTATTACATGAAGAACAGAACAATTCTCAAATAGCAAAAACTCAAAGCAAGAAACATCAAATGGAAAGTAATAATAAAGTTATTAAACTTTACACATCTCTCTCAGCCCACAGGACATGTCCATTCTTCTAGGGAGTTACAGAGCAGCTTCCACATGGCAGCAGACTACCACCTACAGAATTTCTTTCACCCTGTCACCCTTTCCAGTCCCTGAGACCGAGCCCACATAGACACATCAAACAGCTCTAGGGAACCCACCCGAGCACCAGGAGTCTGTCATTTGCAGAGCCAAACTGCTGGAGCAGTCACTCGTTGTGCTCCAGGCCAACTAAAGCCATCTGTGATAAAACCCAGGTGTGGCTCCAGAGCCAGCACAGGTGAAGAGCATTCCCAAAAGATACACTGGACTCAGCCACTCTCTTTCAGAGGGTCAGACAGTCTGATAGGGCAGGCAGGGACTGCTCCCTGCTGGCTGAATGCAGTGCAAGAGAATG
Source organism: Arenaria interpres (assembly GCA_013399435.1). Taxonomy (NCBI): domain Eukaryota; kingdom Metazoa; phylum Chordata; class Aves; order Charadriiformes; family Scolopacidae; genus Arenaria; species Arenaria interpres. The sequence continues at coordinate 160,224 of VXAK01000087.1, forward strand.
GCATCACAAATATTAACGTAGGCTCTCTCTTAAATCCCTGCAGAGCCTCTTAGCCTTGGCCACCCCACAGGAGCTGGTGAATATCAACTCCACATTTCCCCTCCTGGTTAGCCTCCAGGGCAATCTCTTTCTCCAGTCTGGGTGCTTCTAGCTCAGTCTTCTTTAAATTAACCTGAAAAAGTAGCGGACGGAAATCAAATAAACAATTACTGTTTCTTTACATATGTGTATATATATTTTATATACATGTATTTATATATAGAATATATAGAATATGTATGTGTATTTATATATATATATATAGGTGGCTGATGAGTAGTGAGTAGGGTGGTTCAGCTTTACAACGCAGAGAATCCCTGCAGCACATGGCTCATTTTCCTAGGCTAGGCTAACACTGAGTGCTGGCTTTGTATAAATATCTTTGTATAAATAAGGACATTTTCTCCCAGGCTTCATAGACATTGTATGAGGAAACACAGAAGGAAGAAGAATTGCTCTGTCAGACATGATTTGCCTGCTAAGATCATCTCAGTCTAAGTTTTCCAGCCATGAAGAAGCCTAAGGCACTGATTACGCTTTGGTCTGTCTTTCCTTCTACCTACAGCAATTTGAGAACTGAAACATCTGGCTTAAATAAATCTTTAGATATTATGAAGTATTTGTGTGAACCTTATTGATCTGCAGTATATAGAACTCCCATTTTTCTCTTTCTTCAGCAAGACTAGAAAAATATGATATTTTCAGAAAGGTGTGTTTGAAGCTCAGACGAAATCCCTTTGTGATGTAACTCTTCAAGGAGGTTTCTGGACCAACCTACAGTTACATCTCATATGATTATCATAAAACGAGCATCTACTTCCAGGGGATATTCAGTTAGGTGAGAGCACACAACAAAAGAAAAGGCCAACATACCTCACTTGTCAAGTCAGAGCTACCCACTGTGAAAGCTAAATAACACTTTTTCAGGACTCTGGATTTCTGAATAAGTAAAAAGAGAAAGAAAAAGAAAAAACAGAGAAAGGCTATAATAAAGAATTCAGTATAAAGGACAGAATCCTAACAAGATTTCTGAGCATATGTACATGCATTTTATATTAATTTTTCTTTTTCCTTTTCCTCTTTCCTGAATCTGCTCTGACATTTAATGAACATAAAAAGAGTTTTAATTAAAAAGGAACTTTTAGAAAAAATGAAAGGGTCTTTTAACAAAAAGTTAAAAGTGGGAAATTGTGCTGCAACTGTAGCAGAGCACAAGCGTACACTGCATTTTAAAGAGGAATTATGTAGGCATAAAGAGAAAACAAGATGAAATGCTGACAGAACTGTCTAAAACCAACTCTCTTCAAAGGTCAATGTATCCATTATTCAGGGAAACAAATATTAACCCAATTTTTAAGTGCTGTCACTTCTTTCTTTTACTTCTACATTTGTTTCAGGTTAATGATTGTCTAATGCCTGAATGAAGTAGAACATCTTTTCTTGTCTTTAGCCTAGGTTTGTGTCTGATGACACAGAACTGGGAGGGGTGGCTGACACACCAGAAGGCTGTGATGCCATACAGTGAGACCTGGACAGGCTAGAGAGTTGGGCAGAGAGGAACCTGATGAAATTCAACAAGGGCAAGTGTAGGGTTCTGCACCTGGGGAGGAATAACCCCATGCACCAGTACAGGTTGGGGACTGACCTGCTGGAGAGCAGCTCTGAGGAAAAAGACCTCCTTATTTCTTCCACTCCTCTCTTTTTTTTTTTTGAGGGGGTGGCAGGGGGGAGAAGGGGGATATCTGTCAATATGGTTTTGGTAAATTTGGCTGAAACCACGACAGTAGACAACAGGATGACCATGAGCCAGCAATGTGCCCTTGTGGCCAAGAAGGTCAATGGCATCCTGGGGTGCATCAAGAATAGTGTGGCCAGCAGGTC